>PVIR01001897.1:0-46720 GCA_004026965.1 Petromus typicus
TTCTTGACTTTTTTCTTTATTGCATGAGTGACTGGGTTTGAGTCAATGTACGGTACTCTCAGCTTCTGGTGGGATTTCTCTTAAATCATGATTAACCTATACTTTTACATACTTGGTGGCTCTTAAGGATGATGGCTGATGCTTATTTATATGTTTGTCACTTCATAACAAGTATCTGTCACTTTTAATTGTTCTCGTGCCTTTCATTTTGGTACTTTTACTTCTGTGCTACTTATGAGCCCCAGTGAACTTTATGATTAGTATGTAAGTTTCTTGGTTTACTATTGTGTTTTGATTTTCTGGATCGTTGTTGAGATAAATGAAATGGTCCAGTTAGTTAATATCGGGAAACTCAAGTTTTTGGTAGAAAAATGAAATCTTTTTCTCCTAGCTAAGAGGAAGACTCGAAGGAGTGGCTTCATTATATGTGTTGTAATCAATGGATACCGATCACTCGAGGCCTAGAAGATCTCGGGTCCTTACTTTCATCTTTTGACAGCTCTTATGTCTACACCTGCAAATCCTCTGCATTATTTCTCAGTTGAGTTCATTAGATACCGTTGATGTTTTGATGACATTAAACTCTATATAGTGCCATTCCTTTCCTAAGACCCTATTGCTAGTCTGTCTGAGACTGTTGGCCTGTCTGAAACACAGCCTAAATTTACAGTCTTCACTGTGTCCAGTCCTGTAACTCAAGTCCGTAATCATTTTCTAGTACTGTACCTTTCCATCTGGTCTTCCTGCCTTTTTCTCACTCCCCTCGCCTCACAAAGCACAGATAATAGTCCTAGACTTCAGGAAGCCTAAATTGATCATAGCGACCCATTGCTTTAAGCACAAAACCTTTCCACTGAAGTTAGAATAATGTTTCTTTAGAGAGTTCATAAGATTCTAAAGGATGTGGTTTCTCCCTGTATCTCTGACTTCTTCCTCTATTCTTATGCTTATATACCTTTTCTGTCCTTTCCCATTCCTTGTACACAGCAAGTTCCTTCCAGTACTTCCACTTCTTTGTGTTTGTAACACCTTTTCTTCATAACTTCGAATGGAAAGTCACTTTTTATCTCTGCTTACCTGTTGCCTCATTGGATAGCCTTTGCCTGAGAACTATAGATAAATACATTTCTCACAAGTTTGCCGTCTTCAAATTTTACTGTCTCATAAATCTCTTGTGGTGTTTCACAAATGAATTGCATTTATTTTATAATGGTAACTTTATTTAGCTTTTTTGTTTGATTTTATATTATACTTAATAGTATTCTAATTATCACAGTTGATTATCACGGTAATTTAATAGTCTTATTATTATGCCTCATAAAAATAGTCAAATCTCATTTTGTTAGTTCCTAGGGTGTTCTGAAAATACATACTTTATAAGTTAGTTAATTAGTGGAAAAATTATATAATTCTTTGGGAAAGACAATTGATACATCTGACTCAAAATTTTGGTGAGAGATAGGACCTAAAGAGAAAATTGAAATAAATACACTATTGAGTCCAAATTGCTTTTATTTGGGTTGGATTAACTTTCTTTGTTTTATGAGTGTGGGTACTATAGATCAAATAAGGTGTCTTGAGTAGAATTAACTATCTGGAAGGAAGTGGTGTTATCTAAACTGAACAGCTGGAAAATGCAAGAATTAAAAACTTAATTAATACTATTTCACATCATTATTCTGTGATTTAAGAATGCTAAGTAGGACTGACATAATGGAGTTTTGTTTTTGGAAAATAGTATCTTAGTTGTGATGGTGTTCCACTGAGTATTTAGTAAAATTTTTGTTTACTGAGAATATACCTAGAGTTTGGAAATAGACTGAGCTCTGTAGCCTGGTCTTTAAAAACTTTCAGATGCAAATTTGGGTTGAAATAGAAGTGTTGTTAGGACAGTGTGACTTCAGCTAATGTACTGTTGGCCTTCTTTCCACAATCTGCCAGTAATGAAAGGTCTTTGATAACTGTAACTGTCTTGTGCTCATTTTATTTACAGTTTTCATAGCTAATGAATAATAAGAAAAAGTCCACCAGGGCCTGATTGTTTACCTCTCTAATAGCAATTTACAGATGGTGCATACTGTGGCTATTACAAACCATGTCCCATAATAGCATTTGATGTAAGTCACTACTCACTCACCATTCTGAATGTGGTTGGAGCTGGAGTAATAGAAAATTGGTCATTTCCCGGCACATAGCAGTAAGTTTCAATTCAGTCAGAATGCTGCATATACTGTGATGGGTTTATAATTATTACCCAAAGATTGATGGTTTTTTGGTGAGTGTAAATTTGTGCAGCAGTAATCCATTAAGAAATCAATAATCACTCCATTCTGATGTGTAGTTCCTATTCACTGTTATAAGATGTATACTAGAAGCTGAAACTAATGTTTGTTGTGTATAAATTTGAAATTAGAGCCCATAGTATTAGAAATAAAAGAATTCTTAATATTTTTTCTTCTATCAGATTCCTTTTTCTTTGTGCTTCCTTAACCCATGTGTGTCACCCCCTGAAAGGCTCTATATTTTGCTAACTTTTTAGAAAACTTGCTTACTCCTATTTTTAACATTTTTGTCCACATGGTTCTAAGTTTACTTAATTTAATATTCAAAAATCATTTACTAACTTACTTAATATGTTTTTCTATAATAAAAGTAATTTATTGTCAAGTCTGCATGGTCAGAAAAGTGGAAGAGTCTTCTTTTTAAAAGAAAATGTTAACCTTTAAATCTCATAAAAAGCAGATGTAACTTTCCTTTCATTAGTATCGTCAAATACTGGACCAGGCTCTAAAAGAAGCTTGTATTTGATGGGGGAGGGAAGGATGGGAAAGAGAGGTGGATGTCAACATGAATAATACAAGAATGCGAAGTCAGGGGAAAAGTGGTAGAGAAAATGTCCACTCTGAAACTTCCCGTTACCTAAGTTCGGAGCTGGAACTCCGGTGTTACATGCTGGAGATGGTGTGTGGTGGGTGATAGCTTCATCCCACAGGGGATGTGGCTGATATTACAAAATTCTGCATGGTCTGGGGCTAATGAGAAGAGTAAATAGAGATTCTCAGTGAGAGTAATATAGAAACATAGTATAAAGTTGTAACAGGAAAAAAGACATCTAATGAAAAGTCAAAGCTCATTCTGTAGTTTTACCAATTCCTTATTTATCCTTGAATAATTTATATATATAATTTATATATTATATATATTATTATATATAATAGTGTGTTTGTGTGTCTACATATATTTTTCAGATTGATACCACAGATAAGATTATACTGTGCATATTCACCTGTGGCTTTTCACTTAGGATTTTTAAAAAATCATATCTACATTTTGTTCTTTGTTGAGTATTAATTTAATTATCAATTAATCAGAAAGTCTGTTAATTCTTTAAGAAAATTTTATTAGTACATGTTTGCAGTAGGTACTGACAACATTGATCATGGGGAGTTGGTACTTGTACCTAAACATATTCATATTTTTTATGCCCCCTTCTTTCCTCCCTTCCTTCTCTCTCCCTTTATCTCATGGTCTCCTGCCTGTTTGCAAAATATCTATCTTCCTGTTTCTGGTTATCTCTTTTTAATTTTTAATAATTTGGGTTTTTCTTATAAGAGAGGTCATGTGAGATTTAAGCTTATGTGCCTTAGCTCTTAAGTAATCCTTCATGGGTAAATGTTTAGGTTGTCATTTGGTTTTTGCTCTTATATAATCCATATTATGGTGAATGTCCTTGACTATTTGCTTATCCTTACATATATCTTTAACATAACATAGTTTAGCTATGTAGTTACTGCATTAGGAAGTCGATGTAGTGACCATTTCAGTAATGTGACCAAGTTGTTCTTGAAGAGTTTGTCAACTTGTCCTTTGACCAGTAGTAAGACTCTATTAGACAATACATTTTATCAATTTTGTTTAATTTTATAAGAGAAAATCAGAATGTAGATGTTTTTTATCTTTTATAGTTATGAGTACTTAACATCATTTTGCATGTGTATTTACTGGAAATACCTATGTATAATTTCTGTCCCTGAAGACCATTTCTGTTTCATTGTCTAGTCAATTTAAAGTTCTGTCAAGGAAAAAAGATCCTATTTTGGGGGCCATGTTTTTAATATTTTTGTAAAAGTAATGAGAAGGCATTTATTATTTGATGCTAATTAAAAACCTCCAAATGTTACATATTCTAGAAAATAAGATGTAGCTCTTACTTCTGTATCTGTGTTTATTTCACTGGCTCCTGTTGGTAAATCACCAAAGCCTTTCTAAGGGGGATCAATCTAGTACCTCAGTGAAGTTCAGAAGTTAATGAAATCTTAATTGTTCCACTCAGAAATCAGACTATCCTCACAACAATTCTTTTAGAAGAAATGTGCATGTATTTAAGTAGTAGAAGAAGCTAGCAAAGAATTCAGGAAGAAAAATCAGCCTTTACTTAAAAATTGATAAGCATTTATGCTACTAGGTGAGCTATATGAGGACTGATAGCTTGTGTAAGGGAATAGTGAATTTATCTTTCTTCTTTATTTCAAGACTACTATAGTTCTCTCAATCTGGTGATTGTTAAGTAAGTTCAATTGCCTAAAAACTCATAAGCTAAGCCTACTACTGAGAAAAGATGGAGTCTAATACCCCTTCACTCCCCCCTGCACTTGTTCAAAAAACTACCAGGTTTGGGCTTGCCCTGAGCCTTCGTCACATGGAAAACTGAAATATGGTTGAGAGCAGAGAAGGTTCACTGTATGACATGTTTTTACATGAGCAATTATGTATTCGAGTCTATTGTGGGCTTTTAGCTTCCAGTCTGTCTCAAGCACTAGGCTGTTGGTAGACCGTTAAAGAATATGCCAGGGCTTATCAAAGACCCAGATTTCTTCTTGGAACCCAAGAGGGAGAATCCTGATATAGGAAAAAACCCCTTTACTTTACCCAGACAGGCAGTTTGGTGAAATAGCTAGCTGACTCATCCCTTTTCCCACTTTGTCTGCAAAATTACATTTAGAAATCTGGGGACTGTAAATTCTGTTCTGGGATAAAAGTGCGTGTGAGTTAGCAGGGCGTGCATCGGTGGGGGGGGCAGCTGTTTGTGTGTCCTCGTGTTGTTCATTTCACAACTGGAAGTTACCTCTGAAACAAGCACTGACTTGAAAATGACCCCAAAAGTCATTTCGGACAACTTCCTAAAGGGAGCAAGAATGTCCTGGGCAACCAGCAGTGCGCGTGGCAGGCCATCCCTCGGGTTTCATGCGAGTGGCTGCAGACTGCAGGAAGGAGCTCCGCTGGGCCTTGTTCTCAGATCTCTGTAGTCCTTCACAGGTTCTTCCTTATCTTGAGCCCCCACCTGCCTCTCCAGAATGTCACTGCGTTTTTATGCTGACTCCAGCTGAATGTCTCAGGAGAACTGCAGGGGCTCCATTGGCTTTTGGTGTTTGTGGATCTGGTTTTCACATAGGGTTTTGGAGGCCTTTCCACCGGTCCTTGAGTTGGAAAGGCCATTGTGCCTTCTCCTAAGGAGTCATACAGGTGTCATTTGGAGTGTGCTTTCCCTCTTTGTGCAGACACCTGCGAGTAAACCAGGGCATTATGGGAAATAACAGAGATCAGTCAAAATCTCAATTTATTTTCTATAATTTACATCTTATTGCTGTTGCTGTAAAGCATTATTACCCTTAAAAACTTTTAATTCTTTATTTGGCAATTCAGATTAAATTAAATTTCTATGATGTTTTGCCTGAAAACTGCCTTCTTTGAAAGCAAACATCCTTTAGGTTTCCATTTCAAATGCAACATGCAATTTGACTTGCGCATCGAAGTTTGCACAGTTACTATGTTACTTTGAAACTGTACTTTGAAATTCAGAAATGGGAGTTAAAATGAGAGGGGCTTCAACAGAGAAATGTTGCAAAATTCATTTAAAGGAAAGGGAATGATCTTTCAAGTTTTCATTTAGCTCAGGATGTGGAATTTACCAGTTTTCCAGCTAACACTTCTTAGGAACGATTTCCAGGTGAAAGACATACTCGGGAGCCTCTGGAAGTGGTCGCCGGCATCCACAGTTGTGCCCCTGAGGATATTGACAGCATCCGCCCTGGCTCCTGACTTTGTATTTCTCCCTTGGCTGAATGGCAGTTTTATTGTACCTTTATTGGATTTACTGTTGTAATGAGATATAGAATTGTGCCGGGAAGCATATATTTCAATATGTGCACCTTAGCAATCTAAATCGTTAGGCTGGTGACTCACTCACATTTAACAGGGAAATTAGCTGGCTTTGTTTCTGTGAACATTTGGGGAGGAGCTGACCTTAGCCGCAGAGATAGCAAATGGGGTTCCTGGTCACCAGCAGCAAATCCCAGTGTTGTGCAGGGTTGAAGTTACTCTTGGGTCGCCAGGCTAATTGGCAGGCATGTCTGTGCTTTAGTTTGGTGAATTAGCTCCTTAGGAGATCCACTGGTGGAGAAATGACTGGCTGTTAAGTTTAAGAGATATGCTAGCCCATTTAATTATGTCACTGCAGATTGGGTAAGAGGGAATTAGCAAAGTCATATTCTACCCCAAGGTTTCCCAGCTTGAAGAATGTGGCACAGAAAAGGACTATCCTGAAAAGTAAGCTGTTTTAAAAGTAGTGATGTGACAGAGCCTTAATTGCAAGAATCATCTGGGATGTTGGGAACAATAAAGGCCCCTGCACTTCATCCCAGGACAAGGAACCAGAATCCTCCAGGAAAGAGACTGTGACTCGGATCTGAACGATCCCACCACGTTTACCAACGACTGCCACAGAGTGTTGTGTGCCAGGAATGGGAAGGTGCTGAAAGGGAAGAAGAGAGTGATCGCCTCAGAAACTCAGGGATTACTATTCTGTGCTTTGCAGTGATTATACAGGAATATGACTCGACTGTATCTTTAGGGTTTGGTGTGGGGGTTATGACTTTAGAAAAAAAATTATAAAGAACTACGGAATTTCACGGCTGCATGCAGATGGTCTTTTTCATTTTGTCCCTTTTTTTTCTTTTTATCACATGCCTTTGCCCATTTTCCCTTTTTTTGTCCTTCCAAATCACTCTATTTTGGATAATTTTATAAAATTACTTGTAATGTTTTCCCATGCCCTTTTATGTGACTCTTGTCTCTCGTTTGTCTCTCTTTAGCCTCTTGCCACGATGTAGACACATGTTCCCATTTCAGCCAAGGAGCTTGTGCATCTGTTGACACTTCAGAAATAATCAGTTTAGATTTCAACAGCTGATTAGTGCTCTGTTCTAACCAGGCTGAGAAGGAACTCTTAAGAAGACTAACGTGCTATTCACTTTAGTTTTCTAAATTAGAATGTACTGATGACCTTTGCAGTTATAAAAGGTCCTTGATAAATTTATGTTTTTATATATTTTACCTCATATTGTTTACCTCATAGAAACTGTCAAGATATTTAGTGACCTGTATCCTGCAAGTCATACTCCATGAGTAATCACAAATATTTCACTAGGATCCTTTGACTGACAGCGACCCTTTGAAAGTTAGAATATTGGTAGAATTCCAGGACAATCCTACATGACCTGTTAACCAGTTTCAGGGACACCAGCTTCTACCCTGAACTACTATCAAATGTAAGAAATAAAGGTAATGGTATCAGTGTGGCATCCAAGTACTGATTTGCCTAAGATAGGAAGCCATATCCCCGTGACCCGGAGCCAAAAGGAAAGAAGAGCTGTGTGTTTTAAGTATACTTGTGCGGGCACTTACCTGGTTGGCCTTATATTTCTCCATCAGACACCGTAATAAAACTGACAGAATAGGAATATATTTGGAAAGCACAAGAGCCATTTCTAGGATTCCATAGGGCCGTTCATAATGCATCTCAGGAAGCATTTAAAAAAATGTTTTATGAAAAATATTCTGTGTAGGGTAGAAGAAAAAGTACATCTGAAAGAGAAGGAAATCTAGCAGAGTGATAATGTTTTACAAATTAAGTATTAGTTGATTATTTTAAATGTCAGTTTGAAACATTTAAGGAAACACAGCAGTTTCCAAATTAGAGCCACATAATTAAAGCGTAGGATACCAGGATTTCTTAGGAAGAATTGTAGGCTCTTTGCCTTTTTGTTAGCATCATAGAATTAATCATTTTCTTTCTATAATTTTGCCACCTTTTTCTACAATAAAATCTATTTGCCACTCCCTTTCCTGAAAACCTTCATGACTCCCTTTACTGTGAAATGAAGTCTCTTCAGAAGCTCTGAGTGCTTTTTCTCCACCATTTGCTAAACCTCCCAATCTCCTGGTCTTCCTCTTTTTCCTGATGCTGCGCTCCTATCACAGATACTTGCTCTGTCTTGAGTATCTCTTGTTTTTTTGTACGATCACCTTATTGTGAACCTTTCCCTTTTCCTTGAATTTCTGCTTCTTTTTCTTAGCTTGACATACCCCTAGTCCTTAAAGAACAGCTGTTACTGCTTGTTTGAATCCTTCCTCCTCATTTTCCTGCAGCACTGTCTATGCGTAGGTGTAGTTTATAGTATTTACTGAATTGCATTGTTATTGTTTTATGTCTGTCTCCCATATCAGACCTGGAGATCCTCTGGGGCAGAGACTACTTCTTGATCATCTTTACATCTGTAATCGTCATGCACCTAGTGTGGAGTATGAGCAAATAACTAAGGGAGAGGCAGTAAGTGAGCCTGCAGTGGAGGAGGGGAAGTGGGGCCGCCCTTCAGGAAAGAGAGATGGAGGTAGTTTCTTCAGCCAGGGGCGGGGGAGAGAGCCAGGATTGTACAACACATAGTCTACCTTCACCAGTAACCCTGTCTGCCATCCCACTAAGCATGGACAAGTGAGACTTGCTTTGCTGCGTACTTTCCTCTACGTGTGCAGTACTTATTATTTTTTCCATAAGGATCGCTAGTGCAGGTGACTTCTAATCTGATTTCACCTGTCTTATTAGAATAAGATGCATAAGGAACCATACAAGTTGGTGGCTTTGGAATCCAGATCTGTAGCGATCGCCTTTTACTCAGTGTTCACATCTGACCAGGCCCTGATTCATTCTTGTTCTTATAACTTGGACCTGAATGAAAGGTACACATCTGGGTCTGGGCCTCAAGGGGGTAGAGGGTTAACATGCGGAATTCCTGTGGACTTCCTCATAGGTGTCACCTATAACAGAGTAACAGTGCTACACGTTTTATTCTTTGTTCTTCTCATATTTCTTCTCTCCTCTTGTGCTCTCTTATTTGTGCTGGCTCATGGCTTTTGACTTCTAATGAAACCTTCTGGCTAAATTTAGGGAAATTTGTTTCAGCTTAGTCATTTACTCTTTGTCCGTCTGACCTATTTCATTATAAAAAATAAAAAGAACAAGGTTGTGGTGAGCTGAATACTTAGAAAGCAGGAAGGAGCATGCCACCATTGCTTTAGCAAAGGTTACACAGATAGCGCTGGCTTTAGGGAAGTGTATGGGTGTCTCTGTGTCCGTCTTCCTACTCTTTCTTTCCTAGCGCTCTCCTTCACAAACCCACTTCCTTTGCGGTACTTATTTGTTGCTTCACTATCCTTCTGAGCCCCGCCGCCTGCTCAGGATTGCACAACACTGATGTATCTCCACGATCTTTGTTCAAACTAAAACCTCTTTGTAGGTGCTAGGAGCCCTTTTCTCAGCTTTCCATCTTGTCGTGGAACAGCTCCAGTAAACAAACTATGGAGTCTACGCTGAGGCTTTTAGAGAATGGCGTCCTTTAACCAATTACTGCTGTCTTATAGCAGAGTATGCACTTCTGCAGAGTGGCCTTAGAGATGTCTCTAGACACCTCCATCTCAGGTCTTAGTAATGAAACTCATCTTTTAAGTCTGTTATGAGCCCCTTTTCTCTTTTATTAGGATTTTTTCCCCCTGAATTCAGCAGTGACATGCAAATCTATATTATTATACGGCTATGCTGTATTATCAGTGTGTTTCCAGAAGTTGTTTTGTAGGAAACAAAATTCCTATTGAACTTCCCAGTTCCCAGAATTGTGAGAAATATATTTCCTTTTTAGATTATCCGGGCTCAGTTACTCTGTTTCAGCAACATAAAATGCAGCTGAGGATTTAGTTCAAGTGATATTGTGCCTAAATTGGAAGTGCAAGGGCCTGAGTTCGATCCCTCGTAGCACAACAACAACAAAACAACCCACAAAAAAAAAACCAACAAAAAATGGATTAAGATAATATTTGTTGAATGGAAAAAATAGCTCAATTTCTCTATATGATGATTTGAAAATTAAAATGATAGAATTAACTTCTCATTTGAAACAATGTAAAAGTGGTTATTAAATTCCAAGAATAAACCAATTAGCTAATGTGATAATTATCTGATTGGTATTTTAATAGCATTATACAAACTAGCAGCCCTGATAAAGAAGTTTATTTCAAATCACAAATCCAGCCTTGAGAAATATATTTTTCTCCATTCATAATCCGAAGTGGGAAACAGAACCATAGCAATTGGAATTGTGGTATTGTGGTGATGGATGCAGTTACAGTGCCCTAGGGGCAGAAGTAGGGTCCTGGAATCTGACTTGAAAGAGAATAGATGGTTGGTGAGAGTAGGATGATGGGAAAGTACAGTAGGGAATGGTTGATTGAGAGGTACTAAGCTGAAGTTAGGATAAAAGAAGTTCTGGTGGACAGTAGAGTAACTATAAATAACAAAAATGCACTGTATACTTCAGTGATCTTGAAGAAAGTTTCATGAAAGTTTTCATCATAGAGAAATGTTACATGTTCCAAGATGTAGACATGTTTAATCTGATATAAATTTTACACAATATAGACATGTATAGAAAAAGTGTTATTCCATTAACACGTACAGGTTTTATGTTTTATATATCAGTTAGAAGTTGTAATAATAGAGAACAATTGTTAGAGACCCTAGACTTCAGCAGGACAGAGGCCATGACTGTTGTGTGTTTGTATTCACCTGCTTTCCATTGCTGTAAGGCAGTGCCTGAGGCAGTGGCACCAATACCTGCTCAGAGCTGCAACCCTTGACCGCATCTCATAGTGGTCATGTGGCTGCTTCTCATGGAGACTGATTTTAGGATGGGCTTGTATATGAGAGAGAAATTGGGGGAGTGGGGGAGAGGTCATGTCACCACAGCCAGAAAGCTAGTAAAACCAGGAGGAGCAAGGCTTGCTCTTGTAGAACAACCCTCTCATGAGAACTAAGGAGGGTCCTGTGAGAACAACCTTAATTCCTTCTGAGGGCAGCACTCCAGTGATTTCATTCTTTCCTATTAAGCCCTCGGTACTGAAGGTTCTACTGCCTTCCACACTGCCACGCTGAGGACCAGCTTTCCACACAGGAACGGTTAGGGGTAAACCATCCCTAATCTAGGACAGTGGTCATAAACTCCTTGATAAGCCTATCATTTTTTTCCCTAGTGAGCTCTCCACAGTTACTGACTAAAAGCTTGACTTCGGCTCTGTGTTCACATCCTGACTCCTCTTAAGCAGCTCTGTGACATTAGATAAGTTGTTTAAGCGCCCTATATTTTCCTCAGCTCTATAAAGAATTTGAAAGTACATCTTTCTCATGAGAGGACCAAAGGAAAGGAAGCATTTAAAGCTGTTAGCAGGGTAGGAAACACGCAGAGTGGCACATCGTAAGTGCTGCAGTAAATGGCAGAGGCGACTGTGGAGTAGCTGTTGAGTGCATGGCGCATCTCTTATGACTCCCTGTGTTGGGAGACGATGTCTAATGGCAGTTGCTTGTGTATGCCTTGTCTTGTTTATTGTGGTCAACAGCTTCTATGGAATTAATTTCTTTTATATTGCAACACAGACCACTCAGGTGGCTAATATCATTATTTATTTCTCCTTGCTCATATATACCTTCAATTGTGTACTTTTTCTTTTGGAATTTTACCTTAGGTGCTGTTGAATAAAAATCATTAAGTACATCTGCTCTATTAGGGACTTATAGTATGGATTAATTTTCCTGGCTGTGATTATTAGAAGTGAAAATTTTGATTTACTCTATTTTATATACTGTATTTTAATATAAATTTTGTTAGGAAAATTTAAATATAATGAATTAAGGTTAATTAAGAGAACAAGAAAATATTTTTAAAGCAGTCAGACTCATAATCCATGGAGTCAATAGCTATTGAAAATGATAGGAAAAAATTTGCTTATAGCATTTAAACTATTGGCTCTAAGTGTTTTACATATAATTCATTAAACTGCTCAACATGTATGAATCTAACTTACTTTTTGTTATGTAGGAATAGGAAAGCATAGTAGAAATTGTTTATGATATGACTAATTTTCCCTTAATATTAGATATACCAAACACTGTTTTCTGTTAATATTCACAAATACAACATGATGTTAGCAGCTGCGGAGTTTTTCACTTAGTAATAATGATGGGCAGATCACCTTTGTGCCTCTGTAATGAATGGAGAGTTCAGCATTTAAGATGTTAATAACACAATTTTGTTTCTCTACAAATAGTGCTATTAATTAGAAAGTTGGTGAAGTATAACTATTATTCCTTGATGTTAAATGAGATTCAGGCAGTTCATTGATATTTCTAAGAGATTTGTCCTGTTGTGTATGTTATATCAAAAAGTTCTGATTAACATAGCTATATTTTGTCTCATAAAAATGTGATAGCAAGAAAGCAGTTTCTTTGCTGTTGTTTTACAGTAAAATAATATGTTAACTATTTATTAAGCCATATAAATAATTTGACTTTTTTTAGTTTACTGACATTTCAGAAGATGGCATTTCTACGGTCTTTTGATTTTCACAGGAAAAACTCCATCTGATACCAATTATGACTCTTCTGTGACAGTAAATGGGACAAATTGGTTGAAATCCATATGATTTGAGTCACACAGTGCCTTCATTTATTCCTTTAACTTCTTTTTAAGCCAGGAGATCAGAGCGATGGATTAGTTTCAGGGTGTGAACACCAGTCCCTGATTATACTTTGGGAGATCTGTGGATCTGCACTTGATGGGCAGGCTGCCTGGTTACCCAGGCCAGCTTCCATTATCTCAAGAACCTGAACTGATTAGTCTGCTATCATTTTGAGAGACTTTCCTGTGACAACAGCCATTTTCTCAGGGTGGCACAGAAATCAAAGGAAATGCCCAATATGAGGTTTAAATCTTCTGTTGTTTCAAGCTTATCTAATTTTATCTAACATTAGGCTTTATCTTTGGGAGAGGACCAGGAGTTTTTATTTTCCTTCTCAGTCATCATTCCCTTCCTCCCACTACTGTTTAGAGCCATTTCATATTTAAGGTATTAAAGCTAAACAAATTTTTTTTTTCTTCAGCAGATAGTGATACCTTAGAGTTTAGTAAACTTACCTGTGAAAGAATAAAATTAGGTTAAGATCTGCATACCAACATGAAATACCACTAATCATAATGTACATGTTTATCCAGCATTTTTTATAGCTGTCATTCCCCAATATTACCTCATTTACTTGTAATTTTGCCTTTTTTGCCCTAAATGTAAAACAGCTCTTTTCACACATCCAGGGTTAACATGCATTTGCTTCCAAGCCAGAAAACTTAGTTTATGCTTTTGTTTCTTAGGAGGTTTGTGTATTGATCCTACCAAATCAGATCCTCTGGAGGATCATGTCTTTATACTTTTTAGGGGACTTTGGAAAATCTAATAATTACCCTGATTTCCCATTCTTTTTTTACTCACTTTATTTTGGAAACGCAGTTGGTTCATAGAACGTCTGTCATAGATGTTATGATAGTTAATATGATCACTACTAATTTCATTTCCAAGTTCATCCATCAGAAAATAAATGGTTAAAAACAAGGAACAAAAAAACCCTGCCTGCTACTGCTTAACTTTAATTTCTTTTTATATTTTTGGAAACAGTTTCCATCTACCAAGGACTAGCAGTGTACCTGTCAAAATTCAAAATATCAGAACCTTTATATGCAAATTTACATAGGCACACCACCTTTTTCACTGTAGAGGAAAATTACATTTAGATTTTTTTGAGGTAAGGCAGTTGTTTACAAGAAACTCTATCATTGTCATTTATAAGTTTGAGCACTGAAAATATATTTACTTGGCTGTTGTTTGAACCTAAAATTTAGAGTTGAGTTCTTTGTTGGAGGAATTCAGGAGAATCAGGCAGATGTCTTAGGCAGGAATGTTGTTACAGGTATATTAGGAGGAGGGTGGTATTCCAGTTGCAGAAGAAACTAGGTATTCTGCCAGCTTGCTGGCATTTGCTGTCTTTGGATGAATGTAAAAATATCCATTTACCTTTCTTTCTGTCAAATTTGTCTCCTCCTTGCTGACTGCATGCTAACCTCAAGAATATGGTCCCAGTCAGGTTGAGGAACATGCTAAAACAAAACGAAACCAAACAAATCTCTCTTCACCCTACCCCTACTACGTATAGGGGGCAAATATGCCAAATGTCAATAGGTGTAATTAGAAAAAAAAGAATAAAAATGTCTCATTTCTAAATTAACTGGATTTTCAAACTGTGGCTTGTCATGTTTTAGAGATACAGGCATTTGCATAGTTTATGGTTTTCTGTTATTTTATTTTTTAAATTTTGGTTTATTTGTACATGTGTGCAGTTCGTAACAGTAGAAAGTTGGTACGTGTATATAAAACTCATACTATTTCTCTATTTCATCTCTTTTCTTTGTAGCTAAAATTAATTCAGTGTTTTTACCAGAGATGATCTATATATCAATACCATTTAACATATACATTAAAGCTATTTTAAATATATGTATATATAATTTTTAAATCTAAGCAAGTTGCTGTAACAGTGAAATGATATCTACTAAACTTCTACTTTGAATTGGCAGAAAGGTTACTTTATAGTAGCTATGGAATACTGGAAGTTAAGAAAAAATAAAATTACTCTTTCCTCTAGTAGGATTTAAGAGGTTTATACCCCTAAAGGTCATAAAGAGCAGGGTGCCTTCCACGTGCCACTGCACACCGAGTTAGATGCGCACAGCCGGATCTTCCTCAGTGTTCAGGTGAACTGTGATTGGGTGTTCATTAATGATTGTGGATGTAATGGGAAAACTCACTTTTTTCTTGTTCCTATCAAGTATGTGTCATCTTTTATATGAACATTTACCACAGTGTATCTCCCCTTCACTTTTAGTTACCTAACTATTGTGTTGCCATATACATCTCTCTACAGTAACCCTGTCAGTGTCACCAGCTTCTCCAGCAGGAGTTCTCAACATGGACATTGAGCCCATGGGTTCCAGGAACTAAAGGCTGAGTGTCTATGAAATACCTTATGCTTATAGTGATGATGCTGAGACCGTGTTTGCTACTCAGTGAGCAGAAGTAGAGAATAGCAGATAAGAAGTAAACCAGAAGGTTTCTTAAAGTATCTTCAAAAAGCACAGTGTAGAGACGTTTACCAAATTTACAAACCTAAAATCTAAAGCATACTAGAGATACTTGTGTTACTGTGGAGTAGTAAGCAAGTATATAATGTAAAATTGCTGTATGTGGTAATGTTACTGTCTATTAGAATTTAATAATTTCTTAGCATATCAAAGGTTCTATGAATACCTTAAAAAGAAGTAAATATAATTATGTAAAGGAGGAAACCCAGCCATAATTATTGGTTATCTGCAAAGGCTTTGGGAATGAAAATAAAGTTCAGATCTAGATTTAAAAATCAGCCATTTAAATCACATTGGCATGCTTATATTTATTTTCATTAGATGTTCCCCCTCTTGGTTTTATATTTTGATGATACTGTTTTTCTCTTAGCAACTGAAAGTCAAGGGAATTGTCTGATCAAGCCAATTAAAAATATTTTTAAATATGTATTTATATGTATGAAGTCATTTAATCACCATAAAAATGTATAAACTAAGACACTAGTATTGCCTTCATTTTAAAACATGAGAAACTCAGGTACAATTAAGTCATTGAGAGATAAAGATGTGATTCAACCCCAGGTTATTATCAGACTCCAGCATCCTTGTTCTTAGCTAATATGATAATATTTCCCAAACTCCAAATTATAATGGGTTGCAAAATTAATAGATAGCAAACAGCACTTTAATAAAATTGATATGGAATAGAAAAGAATATGAAATATTGTGTGTTGTAATGTGTAAGTATTGTTTTTGTGATACCATGTTTCATGAACATGAGTAAATATTAGATACAGATAGACATGTGCACATATTGAAATAATAAACATGCTTTTTATTGTTTACCTGGGTTGCAACAAGTTTGAAAGCCACTGAACAGTACTAGTCAGTCTTTCAGTGCCTTGAAAATGCTGAGTGTTCAGGAAATACTAAGTTGAGGTAAAAATTCGTAAATGAAAAACAACACCAAAGAACCTCATACAGTTTAAGGTGAAAGTACTTCCTCTGAGCATACAATTTTCCTGTGAAGTAAGAGTTAGAACATCAGTTTCATAGTACCTGACGACTGGGATGATAGCAGCCAAACATCATTTCTGCCCACTTTTCAGTCTGAACTGGTGACTTTTTTCCCAGTTTTTTTCTGATGAATAGTCTTTTTTAAAATTGTTTTAAGGCCCGAATCTTTGTCTTTTAATACTCAAATAACATAAACTAGAAATAAGTGATAATTAAATTAAATTAAATTAAATTGGCAATATAGATTTCCTTAAAGTAGAATTACAACAGCTACAAGGTAAGTTTTGCTTTCATAATGTGAAGATAATTCAATTAAAGGAAATCTTCTAATATCTATTGTATTAAAGATAACAATCATATGGTTGTCTCTGTAGACATTGAAAAGACATATGACAAAAATTAACTATTCTTCATACTCAGTAAATAGAATTAAGACTTCTATTAAGGAGTCTAATAGACCTCTTCAGTGTTTTAAAATGTACTATATCAGTCTAAAGGCCATTATGATTCACAGGAAAACATCCTAGTATGCTCACAAATGTCAGAAACAAGATAGATTTGGTCACCCGCTTCATTATGTTTTTTGGCAGTACTGAGGATTGCATCTAAGGCCTTTTCCTTGAGCTGTAGCCTAGCCTTTTGTAAAACAAGTTTTTATTTTGAGACAAGGTCTCAGTAGATCACCAAGTTGTCCAGATTGGGCTTGATTGTGCACTCCCATAGCCATGTCTGAATCCGGTTCTTTAATATACTTATGAATACAGCTAGATAGAAGAATAAAAATAGGAGTGTAAAAATTTGAAATGTGGAGGTAAAAGAAAATCACTGTAAAGATGATTGCACTTTGTAAGTGTGAACTTGAGGAAATTAGTTGAGAGCCAAGTAATTCATAAACAATGACATACATAACTCATAGAGAAATTCAAAATTAGAGCACAGATTTCATTTCATTGAATAATATTCATATTGAAGCTATGCAAAAGAGTTCTGAAGAATAAGAAGACATACTTTATTATTAAATACAATCCAGGCCTCATCTCACTCCAGACTTTTGGGTAGGCTGTGAGTTGGAACAGAGATGTATATGAAGAAACCACAACTCATTTTGTGAATGAAGAGCTAATCTCATTAAGACATAAAAGCCCCTAATAATTTATAATATGAGTAACTGACAAAATTTAGTCAAATATCATATCACAGCTCAAACAAATGTATAGTTGGCTTTTGTGCATGTGAAGTTAAGCTTCACTCAGCACTGGAAAAATATAAAATTGCACTTGCAGACATTGTTTAGTTAGATAATTGTATAATAGAATGATGCCAGCAAATACAAAATGAGAGATCTTAGGAAGGTGGAAAATGTTCCAAAATATATTGGTAAGTAATATAAAAACAAAAAGGAAGGAATAGAATAAATTAGATTTGTGCAAAAAAAAAAAAAGGGGGAGATATTTGTCGATAATTGTAAAATATCTGGAAGGGTACACAAGGAAGTAATCAAGTGATTACTCGTTCAGGGTGTATTAGTCCAGCAAAGAGAGTCAGGGCAGGAGTGGGGATGGGTGTGAGGGGGAAACGAGACTCTTCCTTAGATGTCTTTTAAATCTTTTTCATTTTTGAGTCATGCAAATATATACTGATTTGACAACAGCCAGAAAAAAAAAATTAAAGAAACTAATGATAACCAATGAAGTACACTCTGTGTTAGTTCATTGAAAATATAATGTTGCTGGAGAGTAGAATCAAGTCAGTGTAGGCCCTCGACCCCTTGCCAGTGGGTCCGTGAGGAGCTAGCATACTCTGTTGTTTTTCTTTCTTCACGCCAAACCCAGATGGAGGCTCTTTTCATTCAGAGCATTTATTGACCAGGGGCGGAGGGCAGGTTATGTTTCATAATTTTAATTGCATTTTGTGTTTTATTTCTTAGACTTTAAAGCCATTAAACCATCGTTGTCTGTAGTGGCAGTCTCAAAATACCAGTTGTACAAAAATCAAGATGTTTTCATTTTAAAAATTACTGGATATTTTTCATAGCCTGGAACTTTGGAAACTATAATGTTTAAAATGTCTATATATATGTTACCTTATCTGTTTACTTACTTGAAAAAAATCAGGATTGCCATGCCTGTAATATGGTGATAATAATGGTTGTCTTAGAGGGTTTTTAAAAATCACAGTAATGGAACAAGTAATTAATTGTAAATATACAGTACACAAATATAATAAGAACATTGAATATCTGTTCAGATATGGGATTCAAGAATCATATCATGAAATTTGGTAAGAATCATTTACCAGTGTGTGAAGTATTTAACTTCAGAAAGTGAGGTTCTTAATTTATAAACAAAAAGTAATACTAATATTTTACACAGTTGTGATCACAATCCAAATGAATGTGTTCAAAATACCATTTTGTGCTGGACATAATAGCATCTAAATACAACCTCTTATTACTCTAGTACTTGTGTTATAGACACAACATGCACCTAAAATTCCAAGGTGGATGTTAATAAGATAATATATACAGTTTTCCACTACCTACCCAATTGATTTGAATACAATAGAGGTAATATTCATTATAAAACTTTCAGTGTTACAGTTTTGTGTCTGCCTGCATTTTTTATTTGCTGTAAACTTGAGAAATTCAAGTTTGAAATCCCTTAAAATAATTTCCCCATAGTATTTGATGTGAAGAATTAGGCGTTACTTCAAAATACCTGAAATAATTTGTTTTAAAAAATGGCATATATGTTGGCTATATGATGATGTAACTGTTAGAGACTACATGCTATAGAAAAAAATGATGGCATAGGAATTTTCAAAATACTAAATTTAAAATGTTGTGCAAGTATATGTAATGGACCTCAAATTTGTAAATAAAAGCCTTCCATAGATAAATATGTGTATCTTTTTCATGGAAAAAGCTGTGAAGAATACATACCGCTGTATGTTAACACAAGTCAGTTTTGGATTTTATGCCTCTTTGTGATTTTGTTATCTACAATCTTTTTTAGGTCCAAAGTTTGTTTTCACCATGAACATGTGTTGTTTGTGTGTCAGGGAGCAAATCTGTATGTTTGTGAGACTGGATTTCAGGATGAGTATAATCTAAATACATATACTCTCCTTTAAGGAAAACAGTTCAAAGCTGCATTAACTTAGTGGGATCTTGTTCCAGAGGAGTAGGAGTTGGCACCTGGAAGCACTCTTGGAACGTTTTCCGATTGAGGAGGGGTTTATTTTGGTAAAGTAACACTACCACTATAGCCCAATGGCTCCTACAGTGCAATCAGATCTCAGGTCACCTCAGTTCAGTAGCTCAGCACGTAGCTCAGCTCTCTGAAATTGTGGGGCACATGAAGAAGGGTTTTTAAGAAGCTGATCCTTATTTCTTTTCATGTAAATCAATCTGGTTCTCAGGACCACAGGGCTTTATGGATGGCAAGAGTAACCTGTTAAGCAAGTGTAAGCAAGTTGGTTTATACTATACAGGTGCAGAAAAACTTTAAAAATTGTTCTGCTATATTTCTGCACCATTAGAGTAACCTATTTTCTAATTGATAATCCTACATCTTATGTTATTCCTTATTATTCCATTTCTCAACAATCGGTACTATCCTAGTTGATACCAAATAGAGCATGCATTTTGAAAACTTTGGGGGAAATCTTAGGAAATTCTGAAAAGAGAATGCTTTGTGCATTGGTATGTTGTAATTTAATTCTTCCTAATTTATTTTATCCTATTGGTAATTCAGGATGATATGTCTCTCTCTCTCTCTCTCTCTTTTTGTTACTTTTTCCCTCATTTTACATTATATTTGTGTTATTTGCATTTCATTTCATTATGGTTTTTTGAGATATTTTACAATCCCCTTTATTTCTATGAAAGAAAATAGATGTATGAAAGATATATGAAAATTAGGACCAAGAAAAGTTAGGGAGTTGCCAGGCCTGCATAAGATTTACATAGGTCAACCTTAAGTCTTTTGACTTCCAATTCAGCCTGTATTGAATTCTGCCACCTTTCAGCATATTTGATAGTTCTCAGAAATGTTACCTACAAAGCTTCTGGACTTTGGTGATGTCTTCCAAGAAGTTTAGATATATGTTCATATGTGTGTTGTGTGTTTCTTTTGATGGTCATCTAGATTACTAAAAACTCTAATATATGAGCTATGGATGTACAGTTGTAACAAAAAGTAAACTTTAACCATCATCTACATATCTTAGCTATTAACATGTTCATAATGGGACTGTAATTTCTATGTCTTTCTGCCAAGTGGCTCTGAGCCATCTGTGGGACATACATGACTGTCCCACCAGCTGGCTTTGAACACCCGATGGACAGTCGACACATGTATCAGACCAATGGCTTGAGCTGGTGGGAATGTGTTAAATTCCATTCATGTTCTCACTGCAAGACCAAAATGTGCTGTTTCTGCAGCGAGGGAAACATTTAGAGATAATTCTACAGTTAGAATTGTGGGATTGCCCTGGAAGGTGGGACAGTGTATGCACAGAAGTATATTAAAAGGAGCCACACAAATTGTCAGAGTTTCAATGATGGCTCCTTTCAAAAACTACCACCTGAACCCAGGAGACCTGAAAACTATCCCCCTCTTAGAATAAATGTGATGAAAAAAAAATAATTCTTTGTTTTTCTCACTAGGGGTGAGCGTTCTCATATGCAAAAGATTGGAAAATCTCTTCTGAGAACCATGACTAACAGTTTTGGTGCTTTCGGATGGCCCTCTTTCAGTGTGGCTCTGAGCTATGGAACCCAAAATGTGGTCATGTGACTGAGGCTGGGCTAACAGACAATAGAAGTAAAAAATGGGCACATCTTTTTTACCCTTGATTCCTATATATGTAAATTTCTCAATTTATTATTTTCTTCATTAAAATTAATTAACAGTATGATATATCTCTTCTTCACATGATGGCTTTCTTGGTGGTTAAAAGAATGAGAAAGTGTCAGTGAAAATTACATTGATTTTTTTGGTCTTTTTGCTATCTATTGAAGAGGCAGTTTTTAGTTCCTATGTCCAAATATTACATATTGAGCCCATATATGCCTTACTTAATTTGTTCATCATAGTACTAAATGTGACCAACAAAAAGTGAGACTTGAGATAGTTAAATTTCACATTTTATAAGTGATAAGATTTCAGAGTATTTGCTATCAGAAATGGAAAATATAAAAATACTTTTTTCCTTTATAATAATTAGAGCATATTTTTGTTAAAAAGCAAGAATCTCCTAAATTACACAGAAAAATATTTTGTTCCCCTTTTCATGTTTTTTTTTTGCAGTCATAGAAGAAATTCACATATAGGATTAATTTTTCATGTATTTAAATACTTATTATTTGGTTCATTATTTTAGTCATTGTGGTAGGCCCTTTATAAAAAGATAAGTAACCAATTATGAAGTTTAGCAATTTAAAATTGGTTAGATAAATTTTATATTTTAAAGGGAAAAAGAAAGAATTAAAAACAATATTTTCAAATAGATTATATGTTGTCTTTTACCCCAGAGATCTCATTGTTTCCTAAAGTAGGCAAAAAATTAAAATAGTGTAGAAGTTGTTTGGAATATAAATTGCATTGCAGATGTTACAGTGATATAACCAGGGGCTTCATTAAGGGGTAAAGAAGAGTTCAGCTTTCTCCAAAAGAGCATTTGATACCAGCCTGATGAGGAGTTTGTTTTGGTCTCCTGTTAAATTTTTTTTTCCTCACAAAAAAGAAAGGAAACAAATTTTATGTATGGGGGGGGCAGTAGGGTGGGTAGGGCTATGGGAAAAAATGAGAATTAAGTTGTGTCTTATACTGGTACAAATCCCCATTATGGAGTGCAATCGTGGTGCGTGTATGCAATGTACCAATAAAGATTAAAAAAAATTTTTTTTGTCTTCAAACTTCTAGTTTCCTGTATTTGATAGAACGTGTAAAAGAATCTTTGCATTTGTCTTTTCATTTTGGCCACAGTTTTATAAGTTAGTAAGTTTGGTAGTTCAGATTAGAAAAAAAACTATACATACATACAGGTTCTGTGGTTCTAGAAATGTTTGATCAAACTTTGGGAACATGTGCATGTGTCCCAGTTGAGGCAGTGTTGTGTGCAGAGGAGTCAGGAAACCAGTTCAGTTGAGGAATTTGAGTATCATCCGTTCGCTGTGTGTGCATGTGGTGTGTTTTTCCTTGGCTCTTGTGGCATTCCTCCCTCTACCCCTTGAAACCTCCTGTGTATTTTCACTCATGGTGATGTCAGGTTGGCTTCCTTGGGGAGCAGTTGGAAAGGAAAACATCGGAGGAGAAGCGGATCGGATCTTGGGGGAAGGGCTGGGAGGAGAGCAGTCTGGGGAATTGGTTTCTATGTGTAGCTTATGGGAGAGAGCTTTGCAATACAAGAGAAGTCAAATCTTCTGGGAGGTTCAAGGGAATAAAAAGTCAGGAATTGTGTATGTTAGGGAAGGACTGGCCTCATAGAAGTCAGAGCAGTAAAGATCTCCTGGATGCCTCTTAAAGGAAGGCAGTGAGGCAGAGCCCTGGGTTCCTTTGAGAAGATTCCAGCATAGGAGCCAAGGGCCTGTTTCCCAGGTGTCTTCCTTTGCTGACTCCATTCGGCTCCTTGCACGTAAAAGGGTCTAGACAGGTGTAGTTACCAGTTTGAATCTAGTTATGTGTGTGAATGTGATTCTGAGTTCCTCTTTTTTTCCGCAGCCTTATCTGGGTATGGGAATGGCTAAAGGCTTTATTGCTATCATGTTGCACGCAAGCACACTATGTGGATCTTGTAAGGCATGACTTTATCTACATTGGCATCTAAATGCAGAGGAAAATGCAGGGCAAGCTTGTTCTAGTTGGGTTCCTGTCATCAGACTATAGCAGTGGTGAGCAAGGGATGTGTTACCTGAGAGTCCCTGCCTCTGTGGTTGCCCTGTCCATATTAAAATTACTCTAGTCCTCAGAGCCTGTTACTTGGGAGGCTGAAACAGGGAGATCTCAAGTTTGAGAACAGCCTCATCAACACAGACAACATCTCAAAGACAAAAATGAAAGAAAATAAAATAGTGCCTGGTAATGTGAGTTCTGTCTATATGGAGAACACCTCCTTCTCATTCTCTTCTTTTCTTTTATCCTCTTTTATTAATATATTAATATTAATAGTTTAAAATGTTCAATAGTTTAAAATGTGGAAAACTGACTCTACAGTCGTGGGGTGAAAGTATTACAAGACTGGAAGAATGAAACTTTTTTTTCTCTTGGTAAAATGGTACTTCTGGCTGAAGGCCTGGGAAGCATAGGAGAATTAGCATGGTACAGACAGGACCAGCAACAAGTTGGTTAAAAACACTTGTTAGGGGGGCCAGGGATTTAGCTCAGTGTTTCTGGCGCCTGCCTTGCAAGTGCAAGGGTCGGGCTCAATCGCTGGTAACCACATACAACAATGCTGGGCGTGGAGATTCACACCCACCAGCAATGAGAACCACATACCACAGTGCCGGGCATGTTGGCTCATGACTGTAATCCCAGCACTTAGGAGGCAGAGGCAGGAGGATTGTTCCAGGCTCACCTGGGCTACCTGAATTACAAAGCAAGACTCTCAAAACCACTTGTTTGGTACCAGAAAAGGTTAACAGGTTGTTGTTTAGTGCATTTCTGAGGGTTTGCAGTGTCTCCTATGCATGGAATAATTAACTCTCTTTTCTCTCTCCCATTTTATCTATATTGCAAATAAAAATCTGAGGTGTAGCAGTCATAAAGAAAATACACCACCGTGTCATCCAGAAAATACGTACTTTTGAATACTAAAAATCTCCTGAATCTATTGTTTATCTAACACAATCAGCTTCGCTCTTAGTACCATGCAAAACAAACTGTTATTAGCAAATTCAAAGTAATTTTAACACTTCCTCATAAATCTGGTCACCTTTGTTTCCGCCCCGGTGGGTGCTCTCACGTCTGCTCACTTGCTTACTGTTGTGAAGTGGTGGCGTAGTGCAAGGGTAGTTGTGAAGATGCTAGGAAAAGGGGAATTTTACTTGACTATTAATGAAATCAACAGGACTGTATAACTGAGATCATTTTGCTTTGACAATGATATTTAGTGTTATTCAAAAAGATGATATGTAGCGTACTTTGCTGTATGCTGTGGATCTTAACGCATTTCTATCTTTCTGACAGTGAATTGTTGAGATCGTCTGAGTTTGATACCCTATGTCTTAAAAATTTCCTATTGCTTGTATACTGGGAACAAAGAGAAATATAGTGCCTCCCTCCAGAGGTTTTGGTGAATGGTGAACTTCGGTGGCTTATTTTTGCTTGTACTATATTCATTAGCAAAGAGCTAGTTTTACTATGCATTTTACTGCATTATTGAAAATTCAGTCTTAACTTTTTTACTTTTTCTGTTTTATTTCTCTCTGTTTCAAGAGAATACCTTTGCCCCACCTGAATAAAAGTTGGGCAAACAGATACCTTGACAACTGCCAACAGTACCACACCTTGGCTTGCTTGGGTACAGAAAACAGTTGGTATAGATATATACATCTACAAACATGTAGACGTATATATCTATACCTTATAAAAGATGACGCTCACAAATTTTAATTCAGAGCAGTATGACTGAGCAAAACTGACTGCAATTTTTAAAATATGTTGTAGGTCCTGCTTTCCTGGTTTTACCTAAAAGACTAAAAAAAAAATCTACTGCAAATTCAGGTCTGTAGTCCACAGATTACTTCCTCTTGGCTTACTTGGGGACACTGTATAGTGCTGGTTTTGAATACTAGGAACTTGTCATGGATCCGTTATCGGAAATGGCAGGCTTATTTGTTAAGGGAGGGATGACTTTATTTCCTGTCCTTTAGACAGAACTGAAGTGAGAACAGAGTGGTAAGAAAGCATGTTCCTTTGCACTTTAAGTGTGAATGTATTATCATTGGTGCTACTGACTTCATTCCCAGAGCTACTATCATTAGCATCTTGGACCAAGAATGGAACAAGCTGTACTGTATTTCATGTATGATGGAATCCAGAGACTGATTAAAAATACTCAGAAACAAGCTGGATTATTCAGTTGATAGCTGACTAGGGCCTGATGATGACACCATTGGGGACTTAAAAAGTCATTTTTGTTTGTGGGAATGAAACATTTTTGATCACTGTTTTCACCAGTTACATATAAATTTAATTTGGAACCTTTCTGTATTGGAAGTAATCTTTTTTTTTTTTTTCAATCTCATAATCATCTTAACAGGAGGGAGCATCAGTTTCCAGAAAACCCTCAATATAAAATGAATTTAAACATCATGATTCTTTTTTCCTGGGGCAGATTGGAGTTGAGGCATCTATTCCATTTCAGTGCCGGTGTCTTTTCTGTTGTACCTTAGTAAAAATAATTTCAGTTCTTCATCTGAATGAAAATTACCAAGTTGTAGAGTACTGCTGGTTTAGGGTCCACTTTTTACCTTCTTTCTGAAAATCTGTCATTCTATGCTATTTTAAATAACAATAGACAATATTTTCATGGTTGCTAATATTTTTTAAACTAGTCTTGTAGGTATGAAGTGACTTACTGATACACTACCTTGAGAAATAGAAGAATATATTTTGAATATCTCATTTTGTTTCACTGTATTATTCTCTTTGAGACAAGGGAATACAGGTTTTTGTGTTACCATCAAAGTCCTCTTTTGTGAATCTAAGAATATGGTGAACACTGACCGCCGTTGCACCTAGCCCTGGCAAGGCAAGCTCAGAAGAATGTATAGTGCGTTCTCATCTACCTTATCTAATGGATGTGGCACTGTGTGACTGTTGGCTCTTGCCCAAAGTCAAAATGATCATGAAAGGTAAAAGTTTTGAATTAATTCAGGCCATCAAAGCAGTGGCAACAGTGTAACTACAGACATTCACAAAAAGGATTTCCAGAGCTGCTTCAGAAAATGACAAGAAGGATGGGGTAAGTGTGTTTGAAGGGGGTGCAAGTATTTCAAAGAGGATTAATGACAACAGGTCTTTTACTGTAGTAAGCTTATGTTCAAAATTTAAACATTCATCATAATTTTTAATCTCACCTCATGTAAATATATATATATATATATATATATATATATATATATATATTCTATCTACCTATTGATAGAGACTCTAATATGATTTATTTGTGCAGTAGGGTCTGTAATATCAATTTGCACAAAAAACAAAACTAATAATTTATTTTGAACGTATGATAAGTAATACCTGGTAAGTATTTTATGTTCTATAAGAAGCACTTTACATTTACATATATTACTGACTTTGTTGACTTTACACCACTGAGAACTGTCTGTTTAGTTTCCCTGTCCTCAGTTTTAGTATCACTCAGAGTTGCAACAGGTTCTGAGTTGTCAAGAATTCCTAAGTTTATTGTAATTATATTAGTGTGAGGAACTTAAATTAATAATTTAAATGTGCTGTGAGGCAATTTTATTGGTTTGTATTGCTTTTTTAATGATTATTCTATTATATGAAGTTTTTCTGTACAATTCCATATTGTTATGCTGTAGTTATAATTGCCTTTTAAGATAGCCTTTTAAGACAGGGTATTAAATATGTGGTTTTATTGAAGGGCTCAACATGGAGTATTGACTTTTTTTTAATTGGTATATTGCTTGAACTGAGATCTGTGTAAGAAAAAGCTTATTAATATTTTTAGTTTGTTATAAAGCCATTAGTATCAATCAATTCTAAAACTGAGACGATAGCCTAGAAAATGTTCCAGTCTGCCATGAAAAATAGAGGATGAACAAATGCTTAAAACTTTTTATACAATTTGATGCACTAATAAGCATTAAAATTTTTTACTTTGTATTTGTTAGATTTTACTTACTGTGTTATACAAAGGTATTTGTGATGAATTGGACATTTTTTTAAACAATGGTCTTTCCACACAAATCATTTGAAGAGTTTTGCTTTTAAGACATAAGAATTATCTGTGTTCTTGTGTCAGTTAGCTTAACTGTTATGTATTAAAATGGAAGTTTATCCTAAGCTAATTTGTATTACTGATTTATATAGATGACAATATCTTTTTTTTTTTTTTTTTTTTTTAGACAGTTTCTTGCTTTGTAGTTCAGGCTGGCCCTGAGTTCATTCTGTAGGCCAGGCGAACCTTGAACTCACAGCAATCCTTCTGCCTCTGCTTCCTGAGTGCTGGGATTACAGGTGTGAACCCCCACACTCAGCATTGTGGTGTGTGGTACAGAATGCTGATGGGTGTGAGTCACCACGCCCGGCATTGTGGTATGTGGTTACATGGGATCAAATTCTGGACTTTGGGTTTGCAAGGCAGAGGCTGGAACCATAGAGCTAAATGTCTAGCCCAAAATATCATTTTATAAAGAAAACTGAAGTATAAATGACTTTGTTGAATCTAAAGCAGTTGAGCCTTTATCATATGTCTAAAAATAAGTACATTTATTAAAACCATAAAATGTGTAATGGGTTTGTTTTTAATCTCAGTTAATCCTATAAAACCACAGTGGAATAGACTCCATTTTAACCTCACATTGAAGATTTGGAACTGAGATTAGAGGTGAAAAAAACATCATTCTGCCAACTAGAAAAATTGATATTATTAGCATATGCTTTTGTAATATAATTGAGCTTCCTGTACTTGACATTTTCATTCTTTTCAAAAAGGAAGTAATAACACATACTAGGCAAAGAGTGTTGTTTTGTGTTTGTAGATAAAGTTTTTTTAATTAAAAGAAGGAATATTTGCTTAGCTATTACTATGAAATGTACCTAACCTGCCTGATTTAGAAGACATTTTTAAGCTATTTAACATATGTGGGTTGATTTATATTAGTAGAAGTAGGCTAAATTTGTTAATTGATCACCCAATTAGTATGAACAAAGTAAAATTCACTTCAAAAGTCCCACATGATCATTGGATTTTAAATCAATATAAATACCACCACTTTATCATTACCACATACATAAAATACTATGCCATTATTACCTGCTATCGTATTAATTACTATCATTAGGAGGCCTTTCCCCACTTACGGGATTCTTAGCAAAATGAATTATTCAAGAAGTAACAGAAAATGATAGCCTTATCTTACCCACACTCATATCTATGATAGGTTTACCAGGCTTGTATTTTACATTTGACCAGTCTATTCAGTATCTCTCTTTCCATCAGTAAATAATATAAAGATAAAATGATGGTACCAAAGTATAAAAAATATGATTCCTTTACCTTTGCTTGTTTCTCTATCCACTTTATCACTCCCAGTAGCTCCATTTAATCTTTTAATTTTCTTAGTTAATTTTATGAAAAGATAAGACAGAAGTATAAATAAGGTAGAAAAATTATTATAGACTTTTTCATTTGCAAATAAATTTTTCCAGCTTTAAAAAAAATATCTACCCATTAAGAAAAAGTCTTTAGAAAGAGATGTACAAAAGGGTACCCCTATTCTCACTGTTCAGAGGTAATTGGCATTTGCAAAACTTAGAAACATATATATGTAGATTTTTACTGAAATGGGATAAGATGTGCCCACAAATCTATAATGTTTTATGCTTCTGATTCATAGCTTTCTATTACATATATCTCTATAACTTTAATATGACACCCATTCCTAATAATCCTGACCAATACTGTGCACTTACTGTGAGTGGGGCTCTTACTGACTTCTCTGTATTCATTATTGGCACTTTCTCATTATAGTCAAAGTAATTATTCTGAGCATTGTTTTTGTATGAGACACAAATTGAAACAGATAATGCCCAATTATTTAACTATTAAGTCATAAAGCCAAACTGTAAACATAGGCAGTTTTATTTTAGAGTCCTTATTCTTAACTACTGTCTTGTGTATACCTTTCCAGTGAATATCAGTTGTATTTATTTTAAACAGTCTTCTTATGATAATGTATTTAGGTGATGTCTAGCTAGATGTACGATTATAAATATTTTTGCTTGTGACACCTTAGTATTCCAAGATTTTGGTGTAGTAGAAATGCCTTGTTAAACAATTTGGAAGATATTGATTAGCATTCTAAATTGCTGTTCAAAATGTTTATACCAGTTTTTAGTCTCTCTGTGAATGTGTATGAGAAAGTCTTTTTTTAACACTCATGCTAATCATATTTGTATTCTTTTTAATCACAATGTAATGCATTAGAAATGTTGTCATTTTAAAGTCTTCTGTGGTGGTCTGTATTTTTATAAATATTTACCTTTGATATAGAGAACAATTAATTAGTTTCTTTTTTAGGTTGGTTTTATAAAGACACCAATTGCACACACCTAGCGTGTGTCAGCACTGTGCGACCCCAAGTGATTTTATTTAATTTGTTAATAGTCATTATTAGGCAACAGGTCCATTTTCTAGATGGGAAAATGGGATAGTTCAGAGATAAAGTGACTTGTTCTAGCTAGATGGCTACTCTGAATCTCCCAGAATTCTGTGTATCACAGGAAATTGTATATTTTTGTGTGTTCCATTAACTAAAAAGGATAGAGGTTGTTAATTTTGTATGCTAGGTAATGCTTTTAAGTTGAAATGCTTGTTTGAGTAATAGGAAAGGGATTGTTTTAGTGTCTATGTAGATCTGAACATTTTAATCCATGTCACGCTATAGTATCAGGAACTACTTACAGGTAGAAGAGGAAAACATTAGTATTTTGCAAGTCTGCAGTGTTAAATTCATACAAGAAAGTGTGAAGAGCTTTCATTACACATGCTGGTCTTGACCTAATTGTCTTGTTATTGATAAATGCAAAATTTTAAGGATAATACATTTAAGTTGCTACAGTTTATAAGATCAGACACATTTCCACAAGGCAGAAGAGGTGTGATCTGAGTTGGCACCCCCTACCCTTTTTGCTGACTTGGATGCTCAGTTTTTGAGAAGATTATATAATATTTGCATCAGATAATGATACTTAAGATTTCTCTTTCAACTTATTCAGTTATCTTTACGGATGGAAGAGAGGAAGGGAGAGATAAAAAGAAGGAAGAAAGAATGCAAAGCAAGAAGGACAGCAGGCAGGCGGGCTGACTTTCTTCCAGCTAAATAAGCTTTTAAATGTTAATCAGTACATGAGTAAACTGAAGTGGTTTACTAGATAATTCCCTTGTGGCAGATCCCGTAACTTAGCTGATATTTGACTAAAATTATCTGTTGTCCGTCTCCATTTTGGTCAGTTCAGCAGCTGATCATGTCTTTCTACCTGGTTACCTTTCCACCGTGTGGAAAGATTGAGTATAAAAGCTGTCAAGGACAGAGAGGAAGCTGGCTCTTGATTCTCTGCCCTTGGAAGGCACTGGATAATGGAGAAACAAGTGCCTGCATGTGTTGGATTTTGTTAGTTGTATCCAGCTGCAGCAAAGAGATGACTGAGGTCACGTCAGCACCTTGGAAGGCTGGGAAGCTGGAACTAGAGCAGCTGAGCCAATCCCCAGACAAACAGGTTTTAACCAGGACAAGAGTAAGAGCGCTTCACCCAGGAAACTGCCCATCTCCAAGGCAGCCATTCCCTTGATCTTCGTCTTCCTTCTGTCCATGTTTATATGGATGGATTAATCATGAAGACTTCATTTCTTTTTAGACATGGCAAAGATAATTGCTAATTTTTTCACATTGTACTGTAAGGATTTTTTTTTTCCTTCGGATTAAGAAAGGAAATGTTAGTTTCAAAATTAAGGTAGCTTCATGGGAGGCCCATGCTGGCACAAGTTCATGGGGCCATTTGTTGAATGTAAGCACTTGTATAGGGTTAAAAGCAAATTGAATGTAATAGCTGCCTTAAAAATATGTTTAATTTTTCTAGCTTGTGTCATGTATCAGTTAATCAGACTTTTTTGGTATTAGAGTGATATTTTCTTATTTTTACTTCTTAAAAATGGAGGTTGCCTATGAACATTAACTTCTGTAATTTTTTACAAGAATTTATAAGTTGAGTTGCATGTTGGTATCATCTGGGGTTTTAAAGAAATACGGATAGTTGATCCCTATCCAGTACTGATTTAACAAAATACCTTGTGTGTGGGACTTGAGCATCTATGATTTTGTAATTTCCCCAGATAACTCTGATGTGCAGAGTTATTGATGAATATAGAATGATACAGTGGTCCTAACATCTGTGATTTTCTGAGGTTTATTAATACATAGTAACTGTTTTTGTTGGCAAAAAGTAGGCATGGGGAAAAAAGAAAGCAGTCCACAGAAAGAGATTTCCTAATGTACGGTTTCACAGTATAACTATTTGCTTAACCATGCAGAGTTTCATTTTAACTTTACTTGGTAATCATGGAAGAGATGGAATTTTACTTAAATCCTGTGGATATGATTATTCACTAATAGAATACTTTCACTGTATAGTAGTACTCATTATCTAGAGAGTTATGTGTTCCAAGACCCCTAGTAGATACCTGAAATATGTATAACACTGATCCCTACATTTAGAGGTTTTTTTTTTTTTTTTGTATTTAAATATCTCTGCTAGTTTAACTTCTAGATACAGATATACAAATGTCTTCTTTCCCTGAGACACATTGTCCAGTCACCTTTTTTACCTGCAGGAAGTACCCTACACTATCTTTTTGTACATTTAAATTGATCTTGTGCTTTAGGGATTATTAAGTAAAATAAAGATAATTTAAACAAAAACAGTTGATCTGATGACTTCCAGAATGGCTGATTGGCTACTGGCGGGTAGTGTATGAAGTGTGAATCCTTGGATGAAGGGATGACTCGGGCCCTGGGAGGACAGAGCATGATAACGTGTCATTTCTTCCCATTACTCAGCACAGTGTGTGTTTGAAAACTTACAAACTCTTCTGGAGTTTAGTATCTTCAGACTATGCTTGACTGTGGGTCACTGAAACCATGGAAAGCAGAGTATCAGATCGGGGCTGACTGTGTGTCAATTTACATTATAAATCTGATCATTTGTAATTCCTGGGTATTTTTAGAACAATCTTAGTCAACTTGAATATCTAGAAAGATTCCTCAGTTATGCTAATTTGCACAAGTTAATTCCTACATGATTTTATCAGTTTTTAAATACAAAGACAGTCACTTAGTCTTGCACTAATTATAAATTAGTATTTTAATGACCATTTTCATCTCAGGACTTAATATCTTTCATAAACTCATTTGTATAATGCTCTAAAATAAAAAGAAATGTTTTTCTCTGATTGTCATCAATGAAATAAATATTTAAAAATACAATGTTTTACCTTTGATATTTGAAAAACTATTAGCTACTGAGATTATTTTGAATCAATATCATTTTACTAGGTTTTATTAATACCATCATTAGTTAAATTCACCCTTTCACATAGCAGTTATAGAAGTATAAATTTATGCCTTATTTAGAGATTTTATATAAAAAACTTGTATAGTATGCATATTGTTTGACCTAATAATGCCTCTTTTAAGACTTTAATCTTAGCAAACTAGTCAGAAATATAGAGACATTTATGCATAAAGATGGTTACTGAAATAATATCAGAGCAAATTATTTTTGGAAATGAAGTAAGCAAATCATAGATATTCCATAAAAATCATGGATATTCCATATTCCATAACATTCCATAAAGTGAAGTGTTAAAATTATGTTATTGAAGAGTTTCCTTGACATGGAAAATGCTTCGAGTTATTATAGAGTGGTAAGTAGTATGGAGTAGCTATAATATATACATGTATCTCCTACCTCACTAATAGTACATGGTCAGCCTCAACTTTCCTTATAAAGAAACAACAGAGAGGCGTTAAACTGTTAGAAGTAGATATATTTTGAAGTTCTGGTTTATATGTCTCTGTATATATCAATTTTATGTTATGAGAAAAATTCAAAAAATGTAAACCTTATATGCATATAATTAGCATCTTTGTTTTTGGGAATCAGGTTTGATTTACTTTCTTTCTTTTTTTTTTTTTGAGACAGGGTCTCACTCTGTAGTTCAGGCTGGCCCTGAGCTCAGCCTCCAACTCACATCACAGCAATCCTCCTGCCTCTGCCTCCCGAGTGCTGGTATTACAGGCGTGAGCCACCACGCCCGGCACTGTGGTATGTGGTGCTGGTTGCTGGTGGGTGTGAGTCTCCACGCCCAGTATTGTATGTGGTTACCGGGGATTGAACCCGGATCCTTGCACTTGCAAGCTAAATCCCCGGCCCCTTGATGTGCTTTCTTACATATCTTTGGTATTCTCAGACATTTTCTGAGGCAGTCTTTCGTGTCCATCCTCTGGCTTTAAATTTCTGGCATGTGAAATTCACATCATATTTGGACTGTTCGCTTGCTCAAGCAACACACCTTTGCTGAATTGGTGCTGGTGTTTTGAGATTATAGACACATTTTTTCATTATGTCTTTTACTTTCTTCTCAGCATACCATCTCATTGGCTGTGAAATACTTACAGGTCACTGTGCCACAGGTTGGTTACTTACAAATATCAATGAATATTAAGTTATTCCATGTGGGATTATTTTGCTGTGAGTCATAATATTTAAATTTTGTTTCACTTATCTGAAATTATATGTTGAGTATATGGAAACATCAGCCTTAGATGAGGTAGAAATATTAAATGAGAAATTTTTGTGAATTTTGCTTCTGCTGAAGTATGTACAATAGCTTGTTTCTTTTAAATCTAGTGACATAGGAAAAGTGTGTCTTTTAGTATGAACTGATATGTCAGCTTGTGCTCTCCACCCTTTCATTAATTTTACTTGTTCCAAAAGAAACTTCAGTAATGCTAGCTAAAAAGCAGTCTCAAAGATACATTTAATTTTTCTTACAAATGTTGTTTAAAGTTAAAATGTTCATGGCACAGTGTTGAATAATTAGAGTTAATCTAAAAATAATATATGAATGGTTTTAAATGTCTGGGCTGTCTATGTTTAAACTGTTTTGTTTAGAGATAGTTTATCTATTTACTTATTAAGGATTCTGGGGATTGAACATAGGGCCTTCACACTGAGCTGTGTCCCTGGATGTCCTCTGCCACTTTTTCTTGAGATAGCATCTCACTAAGTCACTCAATTGCCCAGTTTGGGCTCAAGGTTGCTATCTTCCTGCCTCAGCCTTCAAGAGTTCTGGGATTAGAAACATGTACTGCCATATCGGGTTAACATCTTTATTTTCATACAATGCCTGAAAATTGTGCAAGTTCTTGTATTTTTTTTCCCAACATATGAGACTTGACTGTGTGTGTGGTCTCCCACCAAGTTATTTTATCCTATTTTTAATTGAGTTGTTTTAATTTAATTGGTCAAGCATAAGTGTGCTTTAAAAATGATCCAACTGTGTCTATTGTGCATATTAAGGACCACTTTTTAAAATGAACCTTGGTGGTGGTGGCGGTGTTATTTTGTTGCCCACAACTATATTTAATAGCAGCCTAATTTTCAACCTAGTGATATGTTTTGGTCATCTTTAATATATTTTATCCTAAAAAAAATTGAACTGTCTATTCAGTATTTATTCTAATGTTCACAAACTAACAGACTGAAAGGAGTTTATCAACAATTGTCAAATTTATACTGATACTTCTTAATTTTTCTCAAAGTCTACAACTTTTTTGGAATTTTTTCGGTTTTTGTGTTTGTTTTTTGTTTTTGAGACAGGGTCTTGCTTTGTAGTTCAGGCTGGCACTGAACTCACTGTGTAGCCCAGGCGAGGCTTGAACTCTTGGCAGTCCTCTTGCTTCTGCCTCCTGAGTGCTGGGATTACAGGCGTGAGCCACCATGCCCGGCACTGTGATATGTGATATCAGCAATCAAATTTTGGACCTTACATTTGCTGGGCAGACTCAAGAACCATTGAGCTAAATCCCCGGCCCTCAATGTCTACAACTTTGAGTTCGGTTTTGAACTTAAGATTTGTATTTAAGGCTATTAAAGGGTTTTAAAAAAACCTTACTAACTTTTATGGATAATTTAAAAGTAACTGACACTTGAAATTCCACAATTTAAAACCTTAAAATTACTATATGTTGAGAATTCATGAAAATTTATTCTCTTCCCCTCCTGCCTCACCTTTTATTCTTAGAGTCTCTGCCATACAGCTCTGTAGGCTCGGAATTTTGGAATCATCAGTTACTAAATGTGCTTTGTCTCTCACACTTGGTCTAACCTCCATTACTTCACATTTTTCCCTTTGAGATATCTCTTGGTTGGAGCCTGTCTTCTTTTTTCCTCTTATTCTTTGTCTGATTTAGCTTTCTTTACCACGGGCTGATATCTGCCCACCATTTACAGGTACTGTTATCTTGGTTGCTAAAATACGAAGATGTTTTCAGAGAGGTCTGAGAACGAGCCCTTTTCCCAAGTCCATTGAGTTTCGGCACCTGTCCATCCCAGCAGTTTTACAGACACTGACCTACCTAATGTGTTGTCAGCTGGTCAGCACCCTGCCTCAGCTCGTCTTCCCGTGGGCCTTTCCTCCTAGGTCGGCTCTTGCCAGTTTTCTTGCCAGCTCTCTCCTGTGATTGTTTTGGGCAGCAGTAGCCTTTCTGCAGTGGGCAATTTTTATAATTGTTCAACATGGAGAACATCATCCCTTTCTTTACTTCAGCTTTATAGTTATAGTAGCCCCTTATTGACCTTTTACCTCTAGTCATTACTCTCTTCAACACATTCAGCATGCTCAGATGCATTTCCATAAGTTGATTACTTCTCTTACTTGGTGATGGAAATTAGAATTCAGTTCAAACCTTTTAGCAGTTCACCTTACGATGTCTGCTTAACCTATTAATCCATACCTCTCCCATAGAAGTCAGGTTGATCTTCCTGTGTCTGATCTTTTTATTTACTTTTTTATGTTTCCCTTTGTTCATTTTCATACCTTTAGAATTCTCTCTCTTTTGTGCCATTTCAATTCAAACATTTACTTTAAATTCGACCTCAATTCTATTTCAGGTAATTCCTCCTTAAAACTTATACTAGCTTATAGTGATTCAACTAGCCTTCTCTTAGAATCCACTCAGCTGTCATGTGTTATCAAGTATCAAGTGCAGAATTAGAAGTTCAAGGCCATTTAAAGTTTCTTCCCATGTTAGGAATCATTTTGGCAGAACATGTGATATAGAACGAAGATTTCTTTCAAGGATGTGAACTTGGTGATTCTGTTGTTGGACATTCCTGGTTATTCCGTCAGTTATTTTGTAAGCCATTTCTTGAGGATAATCAAATGTCTAGTTATTAGTTACTCTACAACAGTGAGCAAAACAGATATAGCTGGGTGTGTGAGAACACGTTGAAAATGTGAGAGTGTATATAATTACTTACAGTCGGTACTTCATTTTTATTGAATAGTTACAGGAAGTGAAACTTAAGCTGAAGAACAGGGGAGAAGGGACTACTTAGGCAGAGTCTGGAAGATGGGGATACATGTGAGAAGGCGCTGAGTCAGGGCAGACTTGAATTTCATTACCTGTTCATCAGAGATGTTAAAGAAGACAGACGGACCCATGAGAAGAAGTGAGGGAGGTGATGCTGTGTCACGTGGCTGGAAAGTGGGTGAAACCACTTGATACACATTTTCATGGAGCACTCTGCATCTCATTCTAAATGCTTGAACAACTGTTGACCTTTGAACTGCCACTAGGATAGTTTGAATGAGTTTGAGGACATAATGAGAAGACAGGAGGTTTTTAAACCCAGAAAGGCTGATTTTCTGTACGACCTTAGTAACTTTCTTAGCTAAGCATGTACAGAAGATACAGAGCCGTTGTTTTAGAGCAGAAAGTTTCCTGACCGGATTAATAAAGTCTGCCATGCCCTGGGAACGTACTTGTATTCTGCATTCTACAGCTGGTTCCTAGGGAGGAGATCAGTTTGTATAACATGCTCAGGGCCTTTGGGGGGAGAAAGGAATAACACAGAGTCTCTGCTAGGGAAGACCACTGTGGTACTGACTAGAGCCCAGCCGCCAGAAAGGAGATTTCTGTAACGAAATTACTTTGAGTAGAGGAAAGGGGAATGAGTCTTGGAATGAGAATTGAAGGGATAGTCTTTTGAACTAGAAAACTGGTACATTCATTCCTTGGTGAATTGTACTCTAACAAGAAATAGCTCATGATGATAATAGAAACCAAGAGGTAGAGGGCCCTTGACTGAACTGGGCATGAAGGGAAATTGGATCATCAGACTTGTGTAGCCTAAACAAAGACTCAGGAAAGTGTCATCACAGAGGGGACTAGCATTGCTGGGTGATAAAAGACAGTAACCTTGGGAGTAGCAGACTAATAGGTATACACTACCCCTTCTACTGGTGTAGAGTTTTGGTGGCTTTTCTGGGGCAAGTGAGAGCACTAACCAGCTTATTTAAAGTAAAAATGTAAATATGATCATAACTGTACATGAAATGGTAGAAGAGGTTCTTGTGGTTATGATTGATTTCAGCCATTACGCTGTGTTTTTGTTTGTTTGTTTCCCAGTCCTGGGGACCGAGCTCCAGAATATCATGTTGAATTGTTTCTGTAGCCCAGTGTGGTTTTTTTGAGACAGGAGCCTGGTAAGTCACTTAATTACTGTGACTGGGCTCAGACTTCCATCCTTCTGCCTCAGCTGTGTGTACTGGTTTTGAGAAGAATGGGTTGGGAAGTAAGGGAAGAGATTGGGAACTTAGAGGATAAGAGGGGGCCTACAGTGGTTAAATAAAATAGATTAGCCTAGAGGGAACGTTGTAGAGAGTACAGAAATATTGCTTCTTTTTGTAATGCCTCAGGTTTTTTGATTTTTTTTTTTTTGTACAAACTACATTGATTCTGTCTTTCAGATACTCAAATTTCACCTTTCATTCCTTCTGTTGCTATTAACATATCTCTTAATGCTTCCTATGATCCCTCAAATAGATGATTTCTGGAGTCCTAACTTAAACATTCAGAAATCAGGTGTTCCTTGTCAGCTGTGTATCATCCATAGGTTGGCTAAACATGCCTCGCGTGTTTCTCTTCAATCTTGTTAAAGTGGCCCTGTGGCATACAACTGGAGACTTCTTTTCAAGTTAACATCTTTTCATTAATCAACATTCTTTGGGTGTGGTTGTTCAACCTGTTGTGAATGTTCCTTCATATTATTTCCTGCATATTTCTCCACTTTGACCTTAAGAATGTTGTGCTTTTCAAATGTATAATTAAGCTTCAGACTAACAAAGTTTACATTTTTTTAAGGGTTTTTTTTTTTGTTTGTTTTTTGTTTTTGTTTTTTGTTTTTTGAGACAGGGTCTCGCTTTGTGGTTCAGGCTGGCCCTGAGCTCAGATTTAAATCACATCAGCAATCCTCCTGCCTCTGCCTCCCAAGTGCTGGGATTATAGACATGAGCCACCACGCCCAGCACTGTGGTCGGTGGTACTGGTTGCTGCTGGGCGTGTCTCCACACCCAGTATAGGTATGTGGTTACTGGGGATCGAACCCGGGTCCTTGCGCTTGCATGACAGGCGCCGGAACCATTGAGCTAAATCCCCAGCCCAAAGTTTACATTTTTTAACTACAAGTCCAACAATTCCATCAACAACAAAAATATCATTAGTGAATACATATGAGGTCACAAAGTTGTTACACAAATACTTGGCTACCAGTTTTAATGGTTCACTGTCAGCTTATTGGAAGTTTGAAGAATTCATGTCCTTTGCCTTTTAAAATTACAGAATTAGCCCCTCTCTGGGTTCTGGCACCTTTCATCTTCTCAAGAGCAGTTTTCAAAGGATTCTTCCAGGAGTGTTTTTTTTTCTTTTCTTTTTTTTTTTTTAATTATTTCTCCATCTCTTTGGAAGTTTCTGAAGTATGTCTTATCTGAGCCTGAACTAATTTCTTGGATTTGCTGAAAAAAGTATGAGGTGGGTGGTTTAAACAGCAGAAATCCCTTGCCTCACAGTTCTGGAAGCTGAATTCTGGTACACTTGAGACTAACGTACTGACATTCAGGAGAATCCATTCTGCGCTCTCCTCCATCTTCTGCTCCTGCTGTGCTCCTCACCACTGCATGGCATTTGCCCCAGATGGTTCTCTGTGTCTAAAGTTTCCCCTTTTATTAGTTGTACTAAATTAGGGATCTACCCTCTACAATATGGCCTCATCCTACCATCATTAATCATATCACAGTTGTTTTTGCTCTCAAGTTTTTAAATTGGCTTACCTCTTGGTGAAAGTGGAGTATGATAGAAAACCCTTTCATTGCATAGTTCTTTTCTGTATATGGTTAGAGCATCAAATAGAAGTGGGAATGCCAAAATAAGTAAGCCTATGGCTAGTGACCCAAAAGATCATATTTGTTTAGTTTCCACTAGAATGCTTTCAGAACAACATAAATAGAAAATGAGTTTGCCTACAGCTGGAACTTAGATGGATGGGCCTCAGCAGCCTGTGATTTCCACTCGGCACACAGGCCCTTCACTGAGTGAATTATGGTAGATCTTGTTTCTCCCACCAGCTCCACTAGCCTGATTCTCTGACATTAGCTTCCATATACTATTGCTGCTTACCTCTGGGAAACCCACAATCTCCTTCCATATGTGCAGAAACCATTATGTTGGCTGTCACAACCACGTATGACCAAGACTTCTTCCCTGGCTCCCAAATGTTTTATATCTACAGATCAGGAAATCCCCTGCAAAGACCCCCATTTGTCACGAGTGATCAAGAGGAAGCCAGTTTGGGTCAAATGTGTGGTATTAAGGTCGCTCTGTAAAAGCCCTCCCCCTGCCTTCTTCATTTTATCTCGTCCTTTCAATCTTTAGAAAGCTCTGCAGGTTCTTTCAATACCAAGAAGTAACTCCTGACCAGTTTGACCATAGTGCTAATAGAGTGTTATCTTTTTGAGTGGGTGCCTTCGCTCCTCTGTTTAATATTAAGCGATAGGTGCAAGGAAGAACAGATGAGTCTTTATCATAACTTTCTTCTTTATACTTATCTTATTGATCCTGAGATTCTTCACTTTTATACAGAATAAGGGTTACCATACACATCAAAGATCACAAACAGAATTGGGACTAGAAAGTAAAGATTAAATCTGGGGCTCTGTATCTGTCAACAGTGGTTCTGTTACATGAAGCATTAGATTTTCTTATTAGAGTCATACATTGATACTCAAATCTTTTTGAGGCTTGTAGCATTTTGATGTGAAGATTTTGTCTCTGTCCTCATCAAGCTTGCCAGTGTGGACTGCCTTCTGACTCCCCACTCTCTCTAGCTAGAACATTTGTTGGGTAGGTACTGGTTTTGGTTCTCATATGCCTCCTAGAACCAGTTAATGAGTACTGAGGTACTAATGTTGAGTAATTCCTGGGAATTATAAAGCTTTGTACACGTAGTGTGTTTGATAAACAGCAAGGCCAGTAGTGTGATTCTAGTGGGAAAAAGGAAAGGGTGAAGGGAAGAGTAGTAGAAGGTGAAGCAGTTTTCGCAAAGGCTATCCTCAGTACTCAGTAGAGTGGGCATGGAAGCGGAAGTGCAGGCAAGGTGGTACATGAGGACAGTGGTACATGTGGGATCTTTGTGGTCCAGCTGGCACAGGGAGGGAGACATGGGTAGTTCCTATTGGATTTGCTGATGGGTTGATTACAAGTGACATGAGAGGAGGAGCAGGTATGACAAAAGATTGCTAGCATGGGGCCCAAGTGACCCAGTGACTAGAGGTGTTGTTCACTGGCCTGACAATGAGTGGACGTCAGGATTGACATAGAAAGCTCGGTTCTGAACAAGTGAACTTTAGCAGTCATTGCTAGAAGTCACGCCAATGCGTAAGTCTCAAAAGTGTTTGAACTGAGAGTTTCGTGAGTGACGCTTTTGCTGGCAGTGAAGTGATAGTGTCCAGCTGAAGTACAGATAGGCCGGATGCTTTCAGGACCCTCCATCTTCACCAAGGAGAGGGCATCTGTTCCTCATGTCTCTGAATGTCCCCAAAACACCATTAGATGATGTTTGTAAATACAACAGAGGCCTGGCATGCAGTTAGCACCTAATAAATATCTTGGGTTATTTTTGCTGATTTTTAAAAAGATGAATATTTTAAAATTTTATATGCTTTGGAATGAGATTGGATATATCAATAAATAATAATGGATAGTCTTTTATGTATTCATAGGTACATAGTATTCACACATGTGTGGCTTTTATGTAAACCAGTTACATTTTTATGCCTCAGAACAATAAAGTATTAAAATCAGTAAGTTTCATGTTATATGTAGATTAGAGTACTTTCTACATTATAGATATGATTAATGTCATATTTGCTGCCTCAGAAGATCTGCCATGGATCATAGAAATCAAAGTTCCCATAGAAATAATGAGTCAAAATGCAGAAGCAGGCAGTAGTATTTAGATCAGTTTTTTCCCCCTCAGCAGCTACCTGGGTTAATCTTATCATAGTTTGCATAGCAAGACCTTTGGTTTGTCTGGTTTTCCACTGACTTGACTTTCTCCTACTCTTTGTCTGAAAATCTAATCCTTTTACACCCCTTGTTCCATTTTTGGAACAACACACAACAATGGAATATACAAAAAAAACCAAAAACTCTTCAAATTCTTATCCCTTAAAATTTTCCAGGTAACATGTAAATTTCATGCAAAAATGTAAAAATTTGCAACATTTTGTACAAATAGATTAGTATTACTACTTTAAACATAGTATTATGGAAGTTTCTTTTCAGAACACAGTGTGTGCTTGAGAATATTATATCGAGACTCTTCTTCCTGCATTAACAAAGAGATCTTAAAAGAGCAAGAATCAGATCACTTAAGAAAGCCATAGTCTCTGCTTTCATGATCGTGTTGAACCTGGAAGGAAGCCAGATATACCCGGGATAAAGTTAGATTCCATTCCTTGAACATAGTAGTTAATAATAGCTGATTGACAGCGATGTGAAAGGTGCCCTCTTTTCCTCCCCCCACCACTCCATCCACAGCAACCTCTCTAGGGAATAAGCCATTCCTTTCCCCATTCCTAAAATTCTTTGCTTGTGCACTGCCAGGGGCAGCTGGACTGGTGCCCAACTGTATAAGGGCGGTAGAAGGATCTCTGTGAAAGGGCTGTGAGTCCCTGTGTTTACTTCTGAGGAGGCTCAACCATCTCCAGACACCTTTAGGGAGGTACAAGCAATGTGCTTCCCCTGCAAGTGCTTCCGGGTAAAAAAATAACCTAATTACTACCAGTCACTTAAACCCACCTTCAGACCAGGTGATCAAGATCACTTCTGTTTCCCTTTTCATGTGTATGATGTTCTTGTTGACAGAAATTTAGCTACTTTAGTGTGTTTTTGTGAGGCATATCTAGAGTTAGACGTTATTTTGATTTTTAAAATTATATTTCGAGAGTGATGGGTACAAGACAGGTTGTCACCTTTGCAGTCCCCTATCCCACGTTGGAAACAGGTATTTTCAGGATATGGACTATTGAAATAGTTACAGCATTCCAGTAATTCTTTCCCTGTATTCTGCGAGCCTATGTTTGGAGTTGTATGTAAATACTAAGAAGTATCGCTAAATATTGCTGGACATAAGATTTGCTAGTATAGTGTGTAGTTGAAGATTCCAATGTATTTTCTTTGATCCAAGGCATCCCTGTTATTAGTACTATAGCGTTTCCAGCATTTAGCAGTCCAGTGGATAACATTTGGCGTCTGCTATTTGGGTAACAATTATTCTTCACCCTACATCTCACCACTGCAGAGTCACTCGCTAACTTTTAATTACCCCATCTTCTCAAGTTTAAGGACTTGGCCAGAGTGATCCCGGAAAGTCAGAACATTTTCCAATGAGTAGAGTCCATCTCTTCTGGAGATCTTGACACCTATCATTAACAGGGCCGCAGCCTTGCTAAGGATCATCAAGAATGAAGACACACTCTTCTGTCCACGTAGTGAGGTGTAAGGGGGCTACACATCAGGACAAGATAATTCTGAGAGTGCACTGTACTGTCTGGCAGGCTGACCCAATGTCATGTTGCCTCCTTCATTCTACAGATTATGTTGTGGGTTTCAGGTGTTTTTCTCAGGTCAGTTTCCCCATCATTAATGCTGCAACACCTTCACTGAGTAGATATCCACTCTCTCATTCTTTTATTACACCACAGTGTAACTGGCTCTGCTGACTCCCAGGGCTGAACAAGGAAACTCTAGTTTTAATGCTTTTAGAAATAAAGCTTGAAAGATAGTTCCTAAAGTAAGATGATAAATGAAGTCCTAAATTAACTAGATTTTTAACATGTCCTCCTTAAGTAGGATCAGACTGAAATGTGTTAGTAGTTAACACTGACATTGTTAATATGTATAGTATTCATACTTTTCAGATCGGATGGCCTCACTTAACCAGCTGCCAACTCGAGAATGTACCCGGTGTATTTAATAACATAAACAACATGAAGGATATTTAGTTTTTCATGGTAGCACCTTTTACTAAAAGAAAGTGCTCACCTTACAATTTTAAAAATACTTATCAAAAACTGCCTTTAATATCATGTTTCTAAGTGCTAGGATGACAAAAAAGAAAGAGGACTTGGAAAAGAATTCCGCTCGACTCAGTAAATGTTTTGTGAACATCAGTGCATGCCAGGCCTTGTGCTAAGTGTCTGGAACACACAGATGAGTAAGCTGTCCCTGGGTCACCGTGTGCAGTGTGAGGGGAGAGACAGTGAAGTCACGTTACTCCCCTCACAGTGGTGGTGAAGTTGCTGTTCTGTCAGGAGCTATTAGTTTTGCCAAAAATGGATCAGCAAGGGGTACTGTTTGAAGAAATCACATTGGGACTGGACCTTAAATGATGGAAGCTCAGAGAAGAAGGACAGGTGAGAATACACAGTGAAAAGGAAACTGGGCAGAAGGGTGCAGCAGTATGTGGAGAGAAGTCAGGGGAGCACGGCAAAGGCTGTGAAATGAGACTCAGGCAGAGGTTAATGATCTTCCATTTGCAGGTCAGAGAAAGCCTGATAATATTTTTTCTTCATGTATGTACAGCCTTCAAATTTTATCTAGCACCTTATAATCTTGGAACTTTATAGCAATGTATACCTTTCCTTTTTTCTTTCGTCTCTTCTTTGGAGGTACTGGAAATAGAACCCAAGACCTTTACACTGGCCTTTATACCCAGTGTATATCTACCCTTTTAAAAATTTTTTATTTTGAGAAAGGATCTTGCTAGGTTGCCTAGGCTGGGTCCAAACTTGCTATCCTCCTGCCTGGGTCCCAGGAAGCAAGATATGGTAGAGGGAATGTTTTCCTCTGAGTAATACAAACTGTTCAGGTTCAAATGAGTAACACAGAAGATGTCTTAAGATTGAAGATCCTTCGACTTTGAAGGATTGAGTGTGTGTGCACCTTCATCTATATATACAGCAAAATTAAAGACCATCTCCTACTTAGGAAGACCTCAAGTGAGAGGGTAGACATGATGACTCCTACTAGTAGAACTCTTAGGCTACAGCAAAGTCCGGCCTTTCATTCTGAAGTGTTTCGTCTTTTTATAATCGCTTCAAAAATATTTTATGTAGACACTGCTACTTCTGTATCACGTATGTTCATTTTCTTCTCCCAAAGTATAATAAAATAACCCACTAAACAAATCCTTTGATACTAGATCTAGCAACTAAGTATTATGATCACTCTGTGGTGTATGAGAAGGCTTTTGGGAAGGAACAAGGGAGGGACTAGAATTCACTGGTTATCCCTGTGTGCTAAGCATTGCATAAGGAGATTTCATGCATTTTATACTGGTTACTCCTTAAGGAACCTCGGAAAGTAGGGGGTAGTCTCAGTATTTTCAAAGCAAGGGAACGTTCTAGGAGAGAGAAACTGAGGCTTCCGTGCATGGTGATCCACAGCTCGTAATTGCAGCTTTGGGATTGAAATCAAGATGGTTGGATTCTGTTGCAGCACTTTACCTGTTACTCTTGTTTTGGTAGGTGTACTTGAATAATTGGTAAGTGCCGTGCTGGTTTAGGTACTTAAAAAAGGCTTGAGGTATTCTAAAATCTGTTTTTTTAAAGCAGCTTATGTAGATTATTTAAAATGCAAATACTGTAAAAACAGTGTTTTCATTAATTAAGGTAATGTATGGGTTGAAAATGTTTTACCTTCTCATCATAATTTTAATTTTTTAAATTAATTTTTAATTTTAATTTTAATTTTTTTCACCGCTTTGGCTTACTTTAACCATAAGGTTCAGAGGGGCCATTTCCTGATTCACAACTGTAGCTGTGAATTGCCATCATCTAAGCAGATACATGAGGGAAAATAAACACAAAGTGTTTTTCTGGAACTCTAAATGAACTGCTGATACTTCTACACAGCAGAGCAAAACACCTGCTTTGCAATTGTATTTTGCAAGCATATTTCAGAATGAAAAAAGGGACACTTGAGTACAGCTGGTTATTTGGTTCTAATAAGTTAATTAGCAGAAAACCCCATGCAAAACAGTTACCACTAAAATCTGAGTCCTTTTGGTATTTGCATACACTTGACGCACATTTTCTGGTTCAAACACTCATGAGAACTTAGTGGAAGAATATTTGTAACTATGGCTTCATGGTAGGTGAGTTCATGTGGTCTGAATATTTGCTCACATCTCACATGTTGAGGGGTTTGGGGGTATGTGAATGACATAGGATACTGATTGTGTGTGTGTGTGTGTGTGTGTGTGTGTGTGTGTGTGTGTGTGTGTGTGTGTGTGTGTGTGTGTTTTAGGATCAAAACCCTATAGAAGGGGAATTTTAGAATAATCTTGGTCTAATTTTTTCTTCATTGTTGTCAGTGGCACAGATCCTGTAATATACTTCTTTTAGTACTGCTTTCTTATTGTAGTATCACTTCTGGCATGAATATAACATCATTGGCTCATATGGTAAATTGAACATTGGTAAATGCATCACAGCATTTGTCTGACATCTACTTTACTTTGTGTATATGTTTATGTTTCAGGTAGCTATTTTGTTTCCTTAATTAAGCAGTAAACTTGAGAATGAAACTTTTTTTTTTTTAAGGTTTTTTGAGACAGGGTCTCGCTTTGTGGTTCAGGCTGGCCCTGAGCTCAGCCTCAAACTCACATCACAGCAATCCTCCTGCCTCTGCCTCCCGAGTGCTGGGATTACAGGCATGAGCCACCACACCCGGCACTGTGGTATGTGGTACTGGTTGCTGCTGGGGTGAGTTTCCACGCCCAGTATTGTTATGTGGTTACCGGGGATCGAACCCAGGTCCTTGCACTTGCAAGACAGGCGCTAGAACCACTGAGCTATATCCCCGGCCCCATTGAGAATGAAACTTATTGTGTATTATTCCTTTTCTTTCACAGAGTAATTACAGTAATTTTTAT
>PVIR01001897.1:46820-112246 GCA_004026965.1 Petromus typicus
GGGATTTGTACCAGTATAAGACACAACTTAATTCTCATTTTTTCCCATAGCCCCACCCACCCTACCACCCCCCATATATATAAAATTTGTTTCCTTACTTTTTTGTTACAATCTCAACATTGTCCCCTTTCACCTTATTTTACATTGAGCATTTTCTATTTCACAATCTGCTTTTCTTTTTTGATTGTTTTGCAGTGCTAAGTACTGAAGCCAGGGACTTGAGTGTGCTAGGCAGGTTCTCTGCCACCAAGCTACATTCCCAGTCTCCTCTTTTTAACAATTCTATTTTGAGATGGTGTCTAGCTGAGTCTTCCTGCCTTAGCTTCATGAATTATGGGGATCACAGGCAGGCACCACCTCACCTAGCTTTACTAGCTCTTCATTTAGGCCAATAAGGCTCTTATTAAAATACAGATTATTTAGTTCCTATCAAAATAGATTTAATGATCTACCTGACTTTGCAGCCTGCCCTCTGACCTCTACAGTGGAACAGTTGTATGACTCGGATTCAGTATCCCGACCTGGGTTGCTTTAGGGGCTGACAGGTTGCTCAGCCTTTAGTACCAATTCTCACTGAGTGTTCAGCCTGTGTGATCTGGTGCCTCAGTTCCTTACAGTCTGCATCTGGATATCGCTCCATGGTTTTGTGTTTCATACAATTAGATTTTGCTTCCCCCATCATTAGTTCCTGACCTCCTACTGCTTGCACACCACTGTTTTTCAATTCACCATTGCATTTCTGCGTCTTACTTTGTGCCCGAATATTCTTCTGCCCAGTGAGACCGGAAGGTCCCTCCTTGCATTTTGAGAAGGCATTTGGGCCGTGCTCTTTGAACAGCCTTCATCAGTCCACCCAGACTGCTTTGGTCATCTCTGCTGTATTTAAGTGCACACATCTAGTAACACACTCGTCACATTGTAGTCTCAGCATTTGTCAACTACGTCAGTTGGAGCTTTTCTTAGTTCCGTAAAAGCACAAGCAACTTCTCTTCTCTTTTGAATCATTGCCGATCACCTGTCCTGCATCTACAGTGAAGTTACCGTGGCTACTGGAGCTGAATTCACTCTACTAATGAAATATATGCATATCTGTTATTTTTTCCCTGTTCCATCTCATGTCCTGATTTCCATGGACCTTTAGGCCATGTTCCTGCCTGCTGACTGCTTGGGTAACCACTCGCACACCTTTCTGAACCACCTGTCAGGCTCTCTTTGGACCTGATGTGCCTCTACCTGGCTTATTCACCTTTTAGCCCCTAGGCTTGTGACTGTATTTGACATAAATACACCAATTTTTTAAAAAAATCACTACAGAATACTCTACATAAAAGGAATATTGACTTATGTATAATAATAATCATGATATTCCCTTATTGGTTATGAAATTTTGTTTTATTGTTCCATAAAAAGTGATAAATTAAAACTGCCAAATAGTCTGAAGTTTACTGAATATAGAGATAATTTAATAAATAACCTTTATCCACCTCTCCACACATGTGTTACAATTGTCATAACCGTTAGAATTTTGAGTCAGTGATATGTTTGGTATCATGTAGTTTAATTACCATTAAAGTATTTCTTGCTATGGTTCATTTATATACATAATCTTACATTTGTTGCAGTTTTGAAAATTGATTTGCTCCTTTAGAACTTTTCTCAAGTATATGTCATGCATTGCTTTCTTTTTTTCTTTGTTTCTCTATTCCAAATATTTTCAAAGTACCTTATAAGTTATAATTACTAGATATTTTCATAACTATTTCTCTGGATTAATTGACTGGTTGGCTTGTTATTTTTTTTTTCCTCTGTACTTTTAATGTGGAAAATTTGATGATTTGGATAAAGAGATGCTTAATGAGTCTTAATATACCTGTCACCTTCAGTAGTTATCAATTAACAGGTGATTATTTGTTTTGTTTTACCGTATCCTAAGCCACCCTGCTAGCCCCTGGAGTATTCCAAAGCAAATCTCCAACCTTTTTCAGATACCACTAATGTTTATAAATTATCAAGTAAGCAGAAACCTCTGCACACTCCCGATTAGCCCATCAGAATACAACTTTACTTGTTATCAATAACTCTGTCTGTCTCTCTGTTTTGTGCAATTCTTATAATTACTCAAGGGTACAGAAGAATGTAAGTGTGGTGCTCGGAAAGAAGCAGTTTATTTCTCCTGATGAACTTTCTAGTTACAAATTACAGGAAGTGGCAGTGGCATGTACAGTTTTTAAGTGTTCTTTTCTAGAAAATGCTTATCATTTTATCAAATTAGATAAATTTACGGTAGTGGTTTAAGGATGGAGCTGTCTTTGATACTTTTTTCTCTTCTTAAGAAAAATGGAAACAAAAACCTATCTATACTAGTCCCCTTTTGTCTGTGCTCATCTATGTTATTTCAGTTACTTGCCACTACTTCTAGTCTGAAAAAATTATTCCAGAAATAAACAGTTTATGTTTTAAGTTGTGTACCATTCTGAATAGCTTGATAAAAATCTTTCTCTAGCTGTTCATCCTCTTTCAGAATGCAAATCATCCCTCTGTCCAGCGTGTATGCGTAGCCGAAGTCTCCTAACCACTAGTTACTTGGTAACTGTCTTACTTATCAGAAGGACTGTCACAATACCACAGTATTTATGTTCAAATGTTACTTAATAATTGTCCCAAAACACAGAGGGGTAATGCAGAGGAGGCAGCAGGACATAAAATATAGACGGACAGACTGACCCTTTCTGTGTGGTAAAGCTGCGGTGCATGTAGGGGAGAAACACAATATGTGCATGATTTGGTTCTGTCTGGTTTCTGGGATCCAATGGATGTCTTACAACACATGCCCTGTGGATGAGGGGAGACTTCCATATTCAGAGGTTTTACTAGAGTTAACTTCAAGATAACAGGCTGCCTAGTCTGGTCATCATCGTGATGTATCAAAAATTAGTACCTATCATACAGATACATATCTGTCCTTCAGAGGTCAGAAAATGGAAAACTCAGAGAAGGTCATGGGTTGTGAACACCGTAGGTTAAAATAGGCGAGAAAAAAGACATGAGTATGACATGAAATACCAGCAGACTTCCCTTCTCTACAGTAGGTTATCTATCTGTCCCATGCACAGGGGACAGATTATTGAGAACTAAATGATTAAAATCAGGTCAGCCTTCACTGTATTTCAACAAAATGAAGAATAATTTTTCTAGACTTATTTTTCAAAGGGATTAAAAAACAGTATTTGCAGCAAAAACCAAAGTCTAAGCAGTAGGCTCAGTGATGAGATGGTTTTGCCCAGGTCAGTTGAGTTTCCTGGGATTCAGTCTCCATATCGGTTTATTGAAGATAATAATACAACCTTATTCATACTGTACTTTCAAGTTCTAATTTAATGGAAGATTTTAGAATACTCTGTCAGCTAAGTACAACTAAGTCATGTTGTAAAACAGATTTATAAAGAAAATCAAGTGTTTATTGTTACTTTGGTAAAATACAGATTTTGTATTTAAGAAGAGTGACTATGTGGACAAATAACCAATGCAACATTAAGTAAAAGGAGAAAGAAACCCATTTCTGTTAATATCTATTTTTATTACCATATTGTTTGTATGAATTAATGGTATTTCCATCTGTCCGCACAGCATGCGTTGACCTGGTCCTTTCGCCTCTGCTCCTCCAGCTTTACTGTCCTCCCCCACTACCAGTAACCTACTTGTTTGTAAAAAGTGTACTTTTAATGGTTTTAACAGAAACTAAGATATTACTGTCCAAGTTTGTTTCCTTAAGTTTCAGCCAATTTTTTGATGTTCCTAAACCATACCCAGCTAAACATAAATCCATAGATTCATGAGTCATTTTCTAAAAACACGCATGGGTAATCTGTTTATAATTAAACATCTGAAGACATAAGAATATGTAGATTTACCAGTGAGATCCCTAGTGAGATTATAAAGCATAAAGCTACTCTTCTCCTTTCATAGAAGGAAATTAGATTCCAGTGTTTGCTTCAGCAGCATTTACACTTGCAGTATATTAGCTTGGGCCTTGTGTAAAGATAACAGTCAAATTCATCAGTTGCTTCGTATTTTCTTTTTAAAGAAAGATCTGATTTTTAAATCTAAGCACATATAATTTATAATGCAAATTAATTCAATATCACTTTTTAATAAATATGCAGAATAAAATGACAATTAGAGATCTGAGGGTCAGTTTAAAAAAATTTAAATTGACAAAGGTGCCCAGATGTTTTCTATTTTTTTGTAATTTCTATTTTTGATGATTTTATTGTGGTTTTTTTTTGCCAGAATTCACTATAAATAAGGGTAAATAATAAGAAAAATTTAAATTTAGAAAATTTTAGTTGATATTTACTTGAGCTGTACAATGCTAAAATTAGTCCAGTTGTGATTTTCAAGGAAATATTTTAAGAACAAATATAAATAAATTACATTCATACCCTTGTTTTGTATTACATACACATTTATTGTTGGAATTCTGAAAGCAAAGAATTAAATCCTAGGGAATTATTAAAATAAATTTCTCTACATAAGATTTGGTGAATCTCACATATATAAGATAAATATCTTTATTATTAGTAAGGAGCCTGTCTAAATGTTAAAGCTGTACCACAATCCTTTCGATAAATTTGTGTCATTTTGTACTATTCTGTTCTGAGAAAACAAAATTGTCTTTCAGTTGTTTTATATTAGTTATATGGTTGTATATAACAGTTTTATATTTGGGTTACTAATGAAATGCAAACTATAAGTACTAGTGTTGTGTTACTATTTTCCATAGAGATGGATGTTTCTCTTCAGAGTTCTTTTTTTTCTATTTTGTTGTCCATTAGAATGATCTTTAAATAAATGCTGTGGATGTTTGCAACAAATAATGAGGAACCTTATAATTTTTCTAAGTTTGACAGAATATTAGTATGCACACACTAGGAAAACATGATCATAGAAGCTGGGCCAAATAAGTGCAATTTTTTGGACCTCACATTATGAAATTAAAATTAACTTTTTCTCAAGGTCTGAATTTTGTTTGAGATATTTCTCATATCATTCTGAGTTTTTTAAATTTGTGTTATTTATAAACTTGTGGAAACCTGGTTCTTTATAAGTTAACATTTTTTTCCTTTCCTTATTTGCATCTATACATGTAATATGAGCTTCACATTTTGGAAACAAAATTTGCAGTGATTTTTCTGCTGCTTTTTCTTGTGTTAGAAAATATAAATCTTTCAAGAGTATAATAAGCTATCAGTTGCTCATTAAGCATTTGAATAATTGTCTTACTGTGGAACATTTTCATGCTTATGAGAAAATGGATGATGTCCATAATGAATAGTAATCACATGCATCAGAATTTGCTGGAAGTATTTTCTGTTTACCTTTTTGGAGTTTTCCTCTTTCGATTTATCTAGTGGGAAATTGAGACATAACATTAACTTCCATTTTTACTCCCTAAATTCCATCATTAACCAGCAGTAAATTTAAAAGTCTTACATCTGGTTTTATTCTTGGTTTACTCTGTTTCTAGTATCTCATTAATTATACTAGTTTCCTTTATTAACTTTTATGATATTTCTCAATCAGTGGGAAAAGTCATTACTTTTCTACTTCCCCTTAGGAAGGGTATGGATTTATAACACATTGTAGTTGAAGTAGGCCTGGGACATTGTGCTGTACTGGATGATAGATAAGCACTTCAGATGATAAGTCTTAGTACCTACATGAATTTTAAAAAGGAAAAGTGACAATCTGAGAGCATAGAATAAGGTTAAACAGAAAACTTCTTAGAGGGCAGAGTACGAATGAGAGCTTCAGATGTTTCAGGACCTTAAACTTCATGTTTACATGATCATTTGAGTTGGATTTCATATCTTCTTTGAAAATCAGTTGATAGAATTGCTGAGTTAACAGCTGTGTGTAAAAGTTTTAAATATGGACACTAATAAATACAAAATCTGTTGTGTTGGGGCTTGCAAAAGTGCTTTATCAATAAGAACAAAAAAAGTAAGAATTTTTTTTCTTTGACGGGCTGTTTTGATGTGTTCAAGTTTGCAAAGGCTTATCGAAGTTCGTAATTAAAGGTAAAATGTGTAAACGGGTCTTTTGCCTTCTCTATTTTGGAATGAGCTGCTTGGTGACATATTTAGCTACAGGACAGGTCCGGTGCCCAGTCAACAATAATGGTATCAGTTGAGAACTGCAGACTGTCCACTGCACTGTCCCCTACTGTCATACTGTACCACATATTTCTGGCTAGTTGTACTCGATATAGCTGCTGGTGACACAGTGAGTTTAAAAGAAAAGAAGTCGCTGACTGGTACCATTTGGGAAGATCACCAGTGGAAATAAGAAAAAAGCAAAAGAAGGAAATCTGAAAATGAATCTTTTCGTAACCAATTAGTGACAGAAATTTCCAAGTTACTCCTTTTCTTATTTTTCATCATTAACTGACTTGATTGGGAAAAAGGAAAGTGATTTTAATTCTACCCTTGTCATACAGTGCAAGATTTTACTGTTTCAAAATGGAACTGACAAGTGAATTTCATTAAGACTGATAATATGGCAGCATAGTGAAAGCTTGCAACTATTATCAGCATGTAGAACTTTTAACCAAGCTATTACTTTTTGACCGAGGTTCTATTAGTTCTATTGCCTGTCATAGCAATCTTGTACCTAATGATGGTGACTATAATGAGTTGAAGTTGATTTCATTTTAGGTTTTCACTGTAACTTTGTATGTGTGTCTTTCAGTTGAGGGTTTTTTCTAAAGACTTGTTCATATTGTAGAGTTACCTTCATGGTGAAAAATAAGACAATTAGGTAATTTTATTTATACTTGCACTGGAGCTGATCTTGAAATTAGTGAGAGCTGCCAGTTGAAATTAACACATATATTTTGAATAGTAAATATCCTGCCTGGATTGCTTACAGAGTGAATGAAAAAAATATACATTGATTTTTGGCTCTTAATAAAGCAGAAATGCAAGTCTTCCTGACATGTGGCAGGACCAGGGCTTACTTCTAGGCATCCAGGGGACTTTTTCAGAGCTCTTGTTCTTAGTTTTGTGCCAGGGTACTTGTTCTCACTCCTCACCGGCTGCTTCGGTACAGTCAGATCTTTGCAGGGTCACATCTCCACCAGCCTCCACATCAGCATATGAAGGAAGGGACATCTGCCTTGGACTGACACCGTATCTCTGCTGGTTACCAGGATCCATTACAAAAGTTATGCACTGTCATTATTTGTGACTTGAACCAGCACACTTTTCCAACTTGAACCAGGTGGAAAGTCCAGGTCTTTGATCCGCTCTACATTTTCTTTTCTCTTTGCACTTTTTGCATGTGCCTTAGTGGGAAAGGGGGCCTTGTGGGAGCCAAAGAATTCCCTGACCCCAGAGTGTGACCTTTCCATCAACACATGTGATGCAGATACATAGATATAGATACCCAACATAAATGGTAAGAATTTTCATATATGAGGAAAGAATCCAAGTCTCCTGGGTATTAAAGTTATTCTCCAGGACCTGTGCCTTCAATTAGTTTTTCTTTTGTGGTTAAAGATACTATTTAAGCCTTTCTTGATCTTTTTAATAACACATCTCTCTTTCCCATTATTGAGCAAATCTCAATATATGTCTAGGGCTTCCCATATTATTTGAAAAACTGTATAAGGATTTTGTTGTATTCTTATTAACTTTGTTCATCTATAATTCTGATGGCATCGGAAACTATAAAGTTTCATGAGTGTAAGGAAGTTAATTTAAATTTTGGAGAGGTAATTTTCTCCTGTCTCTGAGTATAAAGGTTGAACCATACCTTTGAGGATAAGTCTAGCTGGGGATTTAGCCCAGTGGGTTCTGGTGCCTGCCTTGCAAGTGCAAGGGCCCAAATTTGATCCCCGTAACCACATACAACAGTGTCATGTGTGGTGACTCATGTCCACCAACAATCAGTACCATATATCACAATTCTGGGTGCTGTGGCGCACACCTGTAATCCTAACACTCATGAGGCAGAGGCAGAAGGACTACTGTGAGTTTGAGGTTCCCCTGGGCTACATAGTGAGCTCAGGGTCAGCCTGAACTGCAAAGCAAGACCTTGTCTCAAAAAAAAAAAAAAGTAAGTAAGTCTAATACTGAAATATATGAAAAGGGTAGTCTCCAGGTATGTTTTTCAAAAATAGCATTTGCTCCATTGAAGAAAGGCTATCTCACTATTAGAGAAGTAAATGAGTCCTGCAGCAGGTTTAAAGTACTTAACCACTATGAGGAAGAGAATTCAAATGATAGTGTCAGATCAAGGGGGAAAAAAAAAGTGAGCTCGCTTTTGCCCAGCACACATTGTTAACTGTGTCCTGTGGTGGCTTTTGTGGTTTGTTAGATTTCAGCCCATCCCAGAAGGTGTTGCTGTCCTGTGAAGGTGTTCAGCAGCACAGTCACGGAGCTGGAGGTAAAATGGAAGGCTCAGGAAATGTCTCATCATTTGGATCTTCCTGGACAAACCTAGTTCAAATTTTTGAGTGGTCAGCTTGACATTTTAAAGCAGTGAGAAGTTGTGTCATTATTTCTAGACTACTGCGGTCGTTAGAGGAAAAAGATTTAAAGTTCATTGCAGTAATTGCTGACAGTTTCCACAGAATGAGAGGTGCTTTTAGTAAGCATGTGCTGTCTGAGAAAAGGCACCCTCCCAGGCACGTGAAAGAGAAGAGCGGGTTTTAGACGATGAGAGTGACAAAAATGCAGATTTGGACATTTTATGCCCCTGAAATAATTGCATTCATTTTGAAGGTGGAAAAGAAGTAAAATGACTTTTAATGGTCATCCATGTGTTTATAGGGTTCAAGCAAAGAAAGATTTTAGTCTTCTGAAACCAAAACTCTATGTATTTTCAGTAACCAAAAAAAACCCCCCAAATGCCAGAAAACCTGACAGCCAGGTTGTCACTGGGAGCGAGGTAGCTGGAGCTCTTGTCCCCTGGCTTGGCAACATCCAGCAAAGTGCTGACTGGTGATCCATGCCCTGTGCCCCCCTCCCAGGATACCTGCAGTTCACTTCCTGGTCCCAGGAGGGGAGGAAGCTCACAAATAGCCGTGAGCCACACATCATGGCAGGATTTACATCCTGACTCAGGCCAAGCAGAAGAAACACGCAAAAGAGTCTTTGTGACATAATTCGAGTCAAGAATTCTATGCTTTTTGTGACGACGGTAGCACCTTTTATTTCATTAAGTCTCGCGTACATTCTGTTTGCTTTGCTTTTCTCCCCTTCCTAGATACCAGCCAGTATCAGCCTAAGGAAACTCGCAGGGCAGGGCCCCCAGTCAGGTACTGTCTTCTGCTAAAGTTGTGAGCATTTACTGTCTAATGAAGAACGTCCCGCACATGTGTCAGCTACACTTCCAGTCCGTATACTAAACATACGCATCGATGTATATTCACATTTCAAATGTCTTCTCATCCATGATCTTCAGAAATAAAATAAACACAGATTTGGGAATGTTGTTTGTAAGCCAGAAGTTTTAAATACAAGATCTAGAAGATATCTTTATCCATATCCCAAGTGTAGGGACAGGTTTTGTAAAAGTCAAAGTATATGTTTTATGTTGTAATATTAACTGTCAGTAATAATAACCAGTCACACAAATTATTATTTATGTAACATTTCAAGCACAGTGTAGTCTTGTCCTAGGATTGTAGGTGAGACTGGTGATGGCAAAGCTGTTGGAACTTTCAGTGACACAGTGCCGTAGGTTCGCCACCACTCATAGACTGAAGGCCCCTCCAGGGGCTAGGTCTCTGGCAGGCAGGTGTTTAACCTCCATTTCACAGATAAGGAAGGACAGCCTGACAATGAAACCTGTGCGATGACAGGTGACATAAATGAGTCTCAATGCAAAATGGCAAAAACCCAAGTTTGTATAAATTTATTCTTATTATCTGATCAGAAAATGTCCACTGATTTAAAAGAGGTATCTTCTTTTTTTTAATTTATTGAACTCTTTATTGGTACATTACATATATGCATCATGATTGCACTCCATAATGGGGATTTGTACCAGTATAAGACACAACTTAATTCTCATTTTTTCCCATAGCCCTACCCACCCTACCAACCCCCTATCTTTTTAATGAATAAGCTACTGGCATGTGATAAATGTAATGTCCTGTCTTTACAAGCCAAAAAATATATTTATAGGTGCCTTAATCATGTCAGGTGTGCTTTGTCTTCTCTGATACATAGAACTATGCCATCACTTTCAATATGTTTTGTGTACTTTAGTTATAAGCTTTAGAAAGTAGGCTGAGGGGTGATTTAGAAATGGAGATGATTTACTGGGTTATCAAAACCTCATTTTACAAATAGAAGAGTGGTATGCTTTAAGTACAGTTTAAAAAGTTACCTTTTTAAATTAGTGAATTTATGAGAATTTTTAAAATTCAACTTCTACATTTTGAACTGAGGCTTAGTAGTAATTATGTGTTCTGGCGGAGGGAGGGTTCTAAGTCTCATTTTTAATCACAATGTTCTAACATGCACAATTGACCATATTTAAAAGAAAAAATCATATATACAAATATGTCTGAATCCATTTCACCTGTCCCATGTTAGAGAATATAGCACCTTGTTTGCAGTTGTATCACTACTTGGCACAGAGAAGGTGCTTGTTGAATAAGTTTTTGTTTTTGTTTTTGTTTTGAGACAGCATCTCACTATGTAATTTAGTCTGGCTTTGAACTCAGAGTGTAACCCAGGCTGGTCTCAAACTCACAGCAATCCTCCTGTCTTAGCCTCCCAAGTGCTAAAATCACAGCTGTCATTGAATAGTTTTAAATGAATGATTTTTAAGCATTCCTTCCTCCATACCTTGCCTGTTGAAATACAAATTGACCATACTTGTAGTTCAAATTACTGTCACTCACACATTGTCTTATATTTTGCTTTATTTAAAAAGCTCTGTTTCTGTTTCCCCACATATTTTGTTTAAATTATCTTTGTGTATCTATATCCCTTCCAGGTGGGATACTCTCGCATTTTCCTCTTCATGCTTGCTCCCTATCTGTAGTCCATATCTCCTTCCCCTTTGTATGAATCTTACCCAGCCTATCAATACTGTCTTAAAATTTCTTTGGCTGATATATAAAGCCATAAAATTTGTACATATTTATTGGATACCATGTGATATTTCAATACATACATACTGTGTAGTGTTCAAATCAGGGTAAACATTCTTGTCTCATTCATAATTTTTCATGGTGAAAACATTCCAAATTCTTGTAGCTTTCTGAAACAATAACTATTTCCTTTAGACACCCCGTTGTGGAGCAGCACACCAGAACTTCTTAGTGCATGTGCATGTAACTCAGACCTATTAATCAATCACTTCCCCACATGCTGCCAGCACTGGTAGCAACCATTCTCCTCAACTTCAGGGAGGTCATTTAGATCCCACAAATGCCGTACTCATTGTGCTATGCCCCACCGACTCTGTACATTCATCTCCAGTTGTACTCACATTATCACACATGACAGGATTGTCTTTCTTTTGGCTGAGTAGTATTTATGTGTGTACCACATTTTCTTTATCCAGTCATCAGATGATGGACATTTAGATTGTTACCTATTACCTATTTATGGCCTATTAAGTACTGCTGCAATTAATCTAGGAGTAGAGATGTCTCTGACAGAGTGGTTTCATTTGGATATATATCCAGAAGTACAATTCCTAGACCCTACAGTAGTTCTATTTTTTACTTTTTGAGGAACTGTCATACTGTTTAATAATGGCTGGGCTAATTTACATTCCCGTAGATTCCCCTTTTTCCACATGTTCTGTAGTATCCATTGTATTTTTGTCCTTTTGACAGTAGTCATTCTTAACTTTTGTTTGCACTTCCCTAATGGTTAGTGATATGGAACATAGTTTCTTTCATTTCCTTGTTGGCCATTTGCACATCTTTTGGAAAACATCAATTTAGAGCTATTGCCTTTGTTTTATTAATTGGATTATGCTTTTGTTACTGAGTTCTTTGAGTTTTTATATGTTCTGGATATTAACCCCTTGCTAGATACATGGTGTGTCAGAGTAACTGACTGAAACAGTGTAACAGAGAACAGGTTTATTTTGGGACAGAGGTTTCTGTTCCTGTTTGGCCAATTCTATTGATGTAGGCCTATGGTGAGAGGGACACAGAGTTGAAAGTGGGTACTGGAGAAAAACTGCTCAACTCATGACTGCCAGGAAGCAGAGAGAGAGAGGAAAGGAGGGAGGGAGGGAGAGGGCAAGGGCCAGAGAGGAAAAGGCCAGGTAGAATGATACATTCTCAAAAGCATACTAATGCTACTGATGACCTACTTGGATTAGTTTGTGGATGAGCTTGGAAACTCTGGTGAGCATTGCAGTCACTTCCCAAAGCCCATCAGCTGGCCTTTGGGAGACATTTTGGATTTGAACCATAGCATGTTCTTTGAAAATATTTTTTTCCCATTCTCTAAGTTGTTCTCTTCACTGTGTGGTTGTTTTCCTTTGTTATGCTTATTAATTTGATATAATCCCACTTGTTTATTTTTTCTTTTGTTTCTTTTGTTTTTAGGTCTTACCCAGAAAAGGTCATTCCAATTCCCTAAAGCACTTAGCATTGTTTCCTATTAGTAATGTCATAGTTTTAAGTCTTATATTTGAGATTTTACTCCATTTTAAGTTAATTTTTGTGACTGATGATTCACTATTTTGCATGTGGATATCCGGACTGTCCACTGTCTGCCTATTGTTCTTTCCAACTGTGTTGAAATCATTTGGCTGTAGATGTGTGGGTTTACCTGTAGGCTGTTCTGTGACTGTTTTTGTGCTAGTACTGTGCTGTTTTCATTCCCGCAGCTCTGTAGTATATTTTGAAGTCAGTTGGTAGTCCGCTTTTTTCTCTTTACTCAAAATGGCTGTGGCAATACAGGTTTTTTATGTTTCCATACAAATAGTAAGATTGTTAATGACAGCACTCTGGGAGATGGAGGCAGGAGCCAGGATAGTTCAGTGACTTATTAAGACCTTGTCTCAAAATAACAATGAACCAAGGGCTAGGAATGTACCTCAGTGTGAAGAACCTGGATGGATTTTTCAGAACTCCCCTTTCCCACACAAAAAGATTGCTTTTTCTACTACTATGAAGACTATCATTGCTATTTTGATAGTGATGAATAATATAAACATTTAAAAAATACTGATTCTTCCAGTCCCTGAAAATAGAATTTCTTTCTACTTTTTTGTGTACTCAGTTTCTTTTATGATTTGTATTGTGGACATTTTTTTTTTTACCTCTGGTTAAGTTTATTCCTAGGTATTTTATTTTTATTTTTGTAGCTATCATAAATGGGATCACATTCTTGATTGCTATTTCATATATAATTGGCTACTGGCATATAGTAACATTGCTGAGTTTTGAACTTTTATATTATATCTTGCATCTTTGCAGAATTTGTTTATTAGTTTAGTAGTTTTTTGTTTGGGGGGGGAGCATGAAGTTCTTGGAGTTTTCTATTTATGAGATCCTGCTGCTGAAAATTGTAACCATGTGATTTCTTCTTTCTAGTTGGAATGTCCCCCGTTTCCCTCATCGGATCACTCTGATTAGGATTGCCAGTGCTCTGTGGTACAGGGGCATTTTTGTTTCAACCCAGACATTAGAGGAAAACCTCTCAGCTTTCCCATTCAGTGCTATATGTTGGATCATTAGGAAAAGCCTTTCTATCTTTGATGTCATATTGTGTGGAAGCCTCTTTAGCGTCTCTCTACTTTCCTCTGGTTATCCTAGCCCTGGAGTTAGGTGTGTTTGATGTTACATATACATGGAAGGTTTTCACATAATTTTATCGATAAAAAGCCAAAATGTGCTTACTATATTATATGTACAATTATGTTTAATACTCAGAACTTACTATCTTGATTTTTATGATGAGGAAATTGTGGCTTACCTTTCCAAAGCTCATATGACTAATAAGCACAAAACTTTAAACCCAGGGCCTTAAATCCAGGGCCAAGGATGCAGAACCAGTGTTTTAACAACAGGACTGTATTGCTTGCTCTGACTGCATGATTTCCCAGTATTATGATTTCTCTCTAGAGGATTTTATCCTCTCTTAAGTAGTAGGAAATGTGGGACAGCAAGTAGATTAAAATTCACACATGTAAGAGTTAACCCCAAGTATTCTAATCCCCTTTTCATACCTAGTACCTTGTATGTTGCTTTGTAATTATTTTTTTATCTTGTAACATAATGTTTTGTATGTCTGCATAAAGTGTTCATTAGGGGTAGAAATCTAGGTATGAACATTGTAAAAGCATGCTGTTACATTCTGGAAAATAAATTTCTGGCATAATTCTGTTGCCATCTGCATAGCAGTTATGTAGATTAGTTTTCATACTCACCACAAGCTTTCTCTGTGGTACTCCTTGGTATGTTTTCTTGGTGATATGTTTCTATTTCCCCAGCGCTGCATCTCAGGACCACTGTGGGCTCTATTTATACAATACAGAGATAGTGAGGAATCTGGGGAAGAACCTCTGATCTCAGAGCATGTTACTCACAGACATTTGACCCCTGGCTCTGGGGAGCTGCAGGGTTTCCTTGTCACTACTGCAGAGCCTCTGTGGAGCTGCTCCAGTATCTGGTTGAGGTTGGGTCCTTTTCTTCTGTAGCTGCTGAGGAATATAAACCTGCTGCAGTCTTGGCTGCTTTCTCCCAGTCTGTGGCACTGCCTACAAGCCTGGTTTGAGCATCCTTGTGGATCCCTGGTGATTCTGGCTTACAGTTCCCTTCAGGAACATTTCCACTCATCCAGGTTTTATAGTAGTAATTTTACTTCTCACAGAAGCTAGGTTACGAATTTTATACTTCGCTTATTAAAGAGATAATTTCACAATGTAATTTGCTTCACAGGCCTCCCACAGTTATGTTAAGCAGATGGTTGCCAAACACCAGTTCAAAGTTGATTTCTCTTAGAGGAGATAAAAATCCACGTGCAGTGGGTTTGCCAGTGGAAGCTGGTCTTCTTCCAAAATGGACTGTCAGACAAATTTCTTTTCATCCAACTTCACTGCACCTGTATTAAATGTGAAGTTTAAAGAAATATACCACATGGTACACATCAGTGATAAGTTGCCATTCTTACTGACATCTCTTTTTCTTTACTAATAACTGTTAATAAGTTAAGAATAGCAAACTTTGGTTATCAGTTCCTGGTTCCAGTCAAATGACTCTGAATAGCTGTGTGACTTGGACTTTATTTCACCCATTCTGATTTTTTTTTTTTTTGCTTCCTCTGTGTAAATGGAAGATAAAATTACATATTTCAGAGTGGCTGTCATGATTAAATCACATAATATGTATGGCCCCTAAGGTGTTTCCTGTAATATAATAGTCCTTTAACATTATATTGATGTTTTGTGTTTAACATATAACTCTGTTACATTTGTCGCTTGTAGTTAATTTATGCAAGATATCAGTAACTTAAAAAGAGAAGTAAATATGTAAATCAGCAGCAATGGTTCAGGAAGCATCCACTGGGTGCCTACTCTGCAAGGACAGGATAGCTTTATAACCGAATCAAGTTATAGAGTTACTTCAAAGGCAGCATTAAGTTGGGCCAGATATTCTAATGAAATCTCTGTAATTCTGTCAAAGGTGATATGAGTTTCATAGGAAAAGAACTTTGGCATCCAAAACATTTATGGAAAAAGGTACCAGCTAGCTGATCCTTAAGTAGTGTGCTTATTTGTATAGAAATATGGGAAGAATTCTAGAATGCAATAATAGGATCTAGGATAAAACAGAGAGACGTTGAGGATATATTCTAGGAAGAGTGAGGAAAATTAACTTTAAAAGATACTGGTAGATACAGGACTATAGATGGACTGGCATAGATGGCATATTAAAGGACTATAAAGATTCCAGTCCAGTAACTTTTTAGTTAACTTTCAGGCACTGGCTAGTCATTGAAAATGTTGACAGTACGATTAGGAGTCTGCTTTAAAAAGATTAATCTAACAAATAACTATACAGTGAATTTGGGGGCACAGAATGTGGCAAAGAAAAAGCAGAAGAGAAGTTAGAAAGGTACTGAGACTGCTCTAGGTAAAAGTTTGTGGGGGCTTTAATATAGTTGCATTGTACAAGAAGATACAAAAAGAGGAGTTGGGCATGCAAGACAGGGGTGGGTTTGAATCTTTAGGATTTGGCAAATGGAATCATTCACTTAAAGGCTGGATAAAGGGGTAGGCTGTTTGCCTGTGGGATTTCTCTCTAAATGAGGGTTATTTCTCCTACGATACACATTCTCATGAACTCGTCTACTAGAAAACAGGAGCTTCATCTTGGGCTACATTGACCTCAGTGTGCAAGGTCACCGACATGTGTGTTTGGGTGATGAGTAGACTGTCTGGGTCGTGCATTTTTAGAGAATATTAGAAAGTTGGGTATTTTACTGTTTTCCATTTTACATTTGTCTTCAAGGAAAGAGGGAGAGCACTTGGCATTGTTTATATTTGCGAAGGTCTATTTAAATGTGAAATGTTGAATGAGCCGTCACAAGTACACTTTACTTTTCTACCAATAATTAATACAAGAGTATCAAACTTGGCCACAAGAGGTGCCTTGAAATGTTCCCTCCATAAATTATTGGTTTAAATATTAAAATTGGCAATATGGGATTTATCCCATATTGTTAGCTTTATCCCATATTGTTAGTTTTGCTGACCTCTGTTAGGAGATATAGAAATTATTGAGAAAATTAGAGAACTGAAGGAAGAACAGTGGATATTGATAGATTCTGCAGCAACTCTGTGTTCCACTTGGATCTGCTCTTGCCTTAAGAGGAAAAGAAGTTTAAAAATTCGAGGTAGATTTTTTTTCCGAATGAGACAGGCATCCAGATTTGATAGGAGGTGTTAATACAGTAGTTCAGTTCATGGACCCAAAGTATATTTATTTTACCTAAATATTCTGGATGTGAATCCCTAAGATACACTTCAAGTGATAGACCTAGTGTCATAGTAACTAAAAGTCATTTATCCAGTACTGATTGTTTTTCAAAATGCAACACTATGGTCTGTTGCTTAATTGGAAAGCCACCGAGTTCTGACCAAAACAGAGTATGTATTTCATGAATTTATTTTCCTCTTCTTATTGTCATTACTCTTGGTAGCAAGAGGATCCTAAATCCTTAGTCCATAAGAGGTCATCCTGTCTTACCTGCTGTTTCAGAACGTCCGTGGTACCGAGCCTTATGGTTTAGAGTATGCAGGTGCCTGAGTCAATATACACAATTCCCAGGGTCTCCCAACCAGTCCAGTGGGAGGGGGAGGTAGACACCTAGTCTGCCTGCCTTCAACATGCACTGTCTCTTTTGCTGCTATTTTTGGACTAATTGCAGTCTTTCACAAGCAATAGTGTCTTGATCTAGAGCTGCTCCAATGCGTGAAAGAAATACATAATCGAGCTGTCTTGGAGGAAAAGAGAACTGGGGAGAAAGCATGAGGCGATGAGATGGATACGTTTAGAATGTTAGCCACGGGCAGTTCAGCAGCAGGTCAGTAATAGGAATGTCTGGACTTGTCTTCCGCCAAATACAACAAATGTTTTGAGGACTTTCGAGGGGGCCGTTTTACAAGATTTACCCATGTATTTATCCACAATTAAAAGGTTAATACTATGCGAGATTTTTTTTGAGGAATGTTGAAAAAGAGATTCTATACACCTGCAATTAATTTTGGTTGTGATCCTTTCGATTTTACAAAAGTCAGTTGATTCTTAGTAAAGAATTGTACTTCACATCAGAGTTTTAAAGGCAGTTTGTTTCTCCGACACAATATTTAAACAGCTGCAGGCCTAGTAAGACCAATTTAATCATATTTTGTGTTTCTGTTTCTAAACTTTAAATGAGGGAGAGTTATATCAGTGCAGAAGCAACTTCAACAAATTATTAGATAGAAATATTGATTCAATTAGTGTGTATAACAACAATTCAGGTATCTAGCAGAGACTGGGAAAATTGATCTCTTGTAAATCATAAAATCCCTTAAGTGCCCACTTGAATTCTCACACAACAGAAACCAAGCATAAAAAAGTGCATTTACACATCACACCTGAGAGAATGTTCCCCTCGATTTTTGGCGTTTCAGCCTCCTTTAATTCATTACTATGAAGCAACTATTTCGTTAGTTCTCCTAGTATTTACTCCATTAAAACTGAACATTAAGGTACAGTTGAGAAATTAAATATAAATAATTTGACAGAAAATTATCCATAAATTTCTTATTGTACCTACATTATCACTGTTAACATCCTTTGAAATAAGGAAATCATAATCACCTAGCATTATTCTGCTAGATAGAGAACTTGATTTCTGTTTGTGGGTTAGTAAAATCAGGTCATACTAATAATCAAGTTTTAAGTCTTAGAAAGTTTAGATACTCAAAAATATTTTAATAATTATATTTCAATTGTAGTTACTATGGTATTTTCAGAACATGACAGTTGAAAATTAACAGGATTATTTTTGAAAACAAAATTCCAATGTTGGAGATAAAGTATATTGTTTGGTAATTCAAAAATAATAAATTTCACCATATAAAAATATTTTATTAAAAATTTAAATATCTTATATTATTTGAAGAAATTTCTTACCAGACACTGCAAAATCAATGGTTGTCTTACTTAAATGGTTATATAGATATAATTAATCAAAAACAGTAGAGTGTTTAATTTCTAAGGAAAGCCTCTTAAGATTTAAATACTGTTAAGTTCAATAAATTTATTATGTAACCAAACTCTCCTTTGTATTGGTAGTCATGAATACTTTTAGGGCCTATTTCTGTGACATTCTTATTCTGTTAATAAGGTTACTTTTTAAAGTTAATATCCTTTTGGTTTTAGTCTTAAGCTTTCAATAAAACTTTTAGGCAAAGCATTAGGCAAATGGCAAGTATTTAATAAATATTTGCTGGTTCTGTGACTTTATTTTATTTTTTTCATTACTAATGATTTGTTCTGACAAAATACTATTTTGGTTGAGTCATTATTGCTTGCCAATATATATATATATAATATATATTTATGTGCAGAAATCCCACAAGTATGTTTGAATTTTATATCTTGCACTTTCTAGTAGAGAAACAATCTTGGAAATTTATTCTTGATACTGAGGTATGTCACAAGAAGATTTCACTTCAGTCGGAGAATGACATTAGCCATTTACAAGAATGTCCTCATATAACAATTTGTAAAAATATTCTTTGAGATTAAAAATCTAATTGTAAAGATTTGAAAGCTAAAGTAGTGTTATTGTCTAATAATTACAACAGCTTCATATGTTACAGCTACAAATATTTTTAATATAGCTCTTTAATTAACATATGAATTATAATTTGGGGTCTAGTTAATGTGCACAAAACACTGAAATTTAATCATTAAAGATTTAAAATATTAGGTGGTCTGCATTAAAACTCCTTATATAGAAAAGCTAAATTATGGAGGTTGATTTGAGTAGAAGAAGCTTTCCCATTTAATAATTAAAATTCAAAGACTTTTATTCAATTAATTTAATTATTGTTTTTCATCCTAGAAAAGTAATACAGTTTTAGTGAGATGTATTAGAAATTGCCATGGAATTCTGCTTCTACTTGTGCTACCACTTTTGACAAAATTTAATATATGATGTGTATACTAAAATACACGGACTGTACTTTATTGACTTACTTTGCTAGGAGAGTGATAGGATAGATTTATACATGATCAACATTCCTTGTTCTATTGCTAGAGAACTTTGTTATAGCTCTGTTATTCGTTTTGTGTTTTAGTTATAGCAAAAATGTCTAGTTTATTTGTTTGTTTGTACCCAGCATATTCCTCTGGGGATAGAGAATCCTAATTATATTTTTAATGTTATAATTTGTTGTTATGTATTACATGGCCCTACTGTATCATTCTCACTAGGAAAAAAGATAATGTTCTAAATTTATGTAATATTCTTCATAGTTCTTTGTTATTTTAACAGTTGAAATACCTCCAGTTTTAGACTAAATCTATACTTTTACGTATGTACTCTTTAGCAAGGCATTGAGATGCATGCCTGTAGTCCTAACACTCAGGAGACTGAGGCAGGAGGGTTGCCATGGGTTTGAGGCCCACCTGTACAATATCACAAGACTCTATCTCAAAAAAGTAAAAAAATAAAAATTTCAAGTAGACTTCATATTCATTAAATATCTGACATTTGCTAATTCATAAAAAGAATTATGGTGTTGTTGTGAAGCATCTAGTTTTCAGTATTTCACTTGAAATAAATGTGTGAGATGGTTAGGCGATAGTTTGGTATAAAGCCACGCTGTATAAAATAATGTTTTCAACATTTCTTCTTAATTTTTCTTTTAAGTACAATTATGGATGAAATATGGAATTTCATAGAGGGACCTGTAGCGTTTTCTGTTGATTAGAAATATTGTCTATGGCCATATCCCCTGAACATGCCTAATCTTGTCTGATGCTGGAAACTGAGCAGGGCCGGGCCTGGTTAGTACTTGGAAGGAAGACATGTTTTCCTTACCAGAGAAAAGAAAAAAATTCTAGGAGTTGAGAAAGCATACTGAAGCAAGCCATAATTCAACATGTGGAAGTTACAAATAAGTTATAAAATACCCTTGAGTAAAAAGATAAGCCAAACTACATGTGCAACACCACAAATACCAGGCCTGTTTCTTAGGACAGGTTGAATAGCCCTTACCTGAAATACTTGGAGCTAGTTGTTTTCTTGAATTTAAACATTTTAGACTTGTGTGAAATTTGTGCATACATCAGAACATATATTGGCACTGAAACTCAAGTCTAAATATGAAATTCATTTTTATCTTGTACAATTTAATAGAAATCCAGAAGCTAACTGTGCATATAATATGTTTAGTTTGCATGCATTCTGATAATGTACATCATGTCATGTGACATCATTTGTGGAATTGTCTACTTGGAGCATCAGTCAGTGCATAAAAGATTTTGGATTTTGTAGATTTTAGGTTTTAAATTTTTAGTGTAAGGGATGGATGCTGTATTGTAGATAAAGTGCTTTGAAATTCATTGAGTAAAGACTGATGATAACCTTAATAGAAAAATAGACAAATTGATAGTTTTATAAAAAATACATTTGAATGTATAAAAGTTAGCCAGTTTCACTCATAATCTTTAAGTGTATATTAAAAAGTATAGTAAAATGCATTTTCACACTGACAGTTCTATATGGAATTTTTGAGTAATGTCTATAATAACAAACAAGAAAAAAATAATGATATCTAGATGAACAAATTACATTTAAAATAGAGTCAAATAAACTTCTCAGTATGAAAATGATGATCATATTTTCTTTGAGACCAGTATTGTGGGATGTTGATCTCTTAAGAAAAAAAAAAACAAAAAAACAAAAAAACTTTATTTTCATTGGTTTTTCTTTAAACATATAAGGCAAGTTTTTAAAAAGTATACTCCATGATGTATTTAGTAAAACAAGTCATTGACTAATGGTTGAATATTTCCCCTATATTGCCAAGCCCTTCAGTATGTTGAGTATATAACGTTGAATGAAATAGCATCCCTACTGGTCTCAAAACACCAATTAGATCATAATGATTTCTAAATAAACTCCATATGGTTAATATTCTGCAAGAGATAGGTCCAGCAAGGATTTGTATCCATTTATAGATTGTGCAGATGAATTATAATCTGTAAACTACAGCACCATGAGTCCAGAGAAAATAAACACGTTAATTATGTGGATTCATTTAGCTCTCGCATCTACCTTAAGAACTGGGTGCCATTGTCTTCGCCATTTTATAACCAACACAGACAGTGTAAGTTCATTAGCACGCATAGGATTTACTTACTAGATAGATTGTTCAGCACAAACATCTAATAATACATATTCATCTTATTTTGCAAATGAAAGAGCTGAAATTCAGAAGTTAAATAATTACTTCAACATTACATGGCTGCTCTTCCTCTACCACAGTGCCTCACTGAGGTCCCTCCAAGGAGAGGAGCAGGAAGGAGGAATTTTGCTAGCACTCCCTGTCCCCATAAGCACCAACTACAAATCACAAAATGGGTAGCGTCTCCAAGAAAACAATTGTAGTAAAAAGAGCTATCTTCTTTTTATGAAAATATTTCCTTGTTCAAGTAGAACCACATTATTTATTTTGCTCATTGACTGATAGGACAAGAAATTTTCAAAATCACTAGAAAAAAACCAATATTAATTTAAAAGTTGCTTCTGCTTTGTGAAAAGACTCTGTCAGCAATTCAGAGTGGGGGTTGTGCTAACAGAATTCCAGCTTTTCTGTGGGATAATCCAAAAACAGCAGAGCAAAGGTATTGAATTTCTTAACATTCGCAAGTGTGTACATGCAGGCTACACCATCGCTGTCATTTGCTCCCTTTCAGGTTGCATAGATTAGAGTCAGAATACTTTGATTTGCAAGCTAATGTAGGCAGTGGAGAATTTCTTCATACAGGGGAAAAAAGGCAGAGTAATATAAGAGCATGGAAGGCCTTTGCACTTTGCCTTGTATTTGTACAGCTCTGAACTATTTATGTTTAGTCTGATTTTAGAACATTTATCTTAACATTATGCTTTCATACGTGAGAGACATTTGCTGGATTAAGATCTTAAGTTGTTTCTCTTGCCCTATGCAGAAGCAGGTTTACACAAGTACTCTGATGTGAAGCAGAGAATATGAAGTAAATATCATGATCTCTAAGAGAAGGCATGGCTCAGTAGGTTAAGTAATGTTTAATCTTGTGTCTTCATAAATAGATTTCTTAGTAGCCTTAATGACAAACTCAGAGGTGAATAGCAGAATTATTTAATGACTTGCTTAAGTAGTAGACAACTGAGTTAAAGAAAGGAGGCAGAAATGAATAGTTGGTCTGTTGATGGAGCACATTTCCGACCATGTTCAGGCCAAAGCATCACTAAAATATAACAGAGCACAATAGGTAACAATACAGCCTTTGGTGATGGACCGTGTTCTACGTAATGTCGTGTTCACCCTTTAATAGAAGGACTCTGGGTAGACAAGAGGTAGGCGAGACAACAGATCATGTATTTAAAATTTCTTCTTTTTTAAATTACAGCAAATTCAGTAAAGCTAGAAATGCAGAGTGATGAAGAGTGTGACAGGAAACCCCTGAGCCGTGAAGATGAGATCAGGGGCCATGATGAGGGTAGCAGCCTAGAAGAACCCCTAATTGAGAGCAGCGAGGTGGCTGACAACAGGAAAGTCCAGGAGCTTCAAGGCGAGGGAGGAATCCGGCTTCCGAATGGTAAACTGAAATGTGACGTCTGTGGCATGGTTTGCATTGGGCCCAATGTGCTTATGGTACATAAAAGGAGTCACACTGGTAAGCAGCTGCAAGCATAACTGATGACTGCCTGTGACATCTGATGTTGATATTACCTGACGTCTATTCTCTTTCCTTTTTATTCAGGGGTGACAATGGTGAAACTCCCTTTTCAGAATTCTGCTAGTATTGGATTGCTGGAAAGCAGAGAGTAGCCTGGGTCTTGACTTCCAGCCCTCAGATCTGAATAGCATATCAGAGAAGAAGTTTGGGATTCAGTTTCCACAGTTCTTAATATAGCAATAATATAATAAGGGTTCAAAGGGTATAGGAGAATTTCATTGGGTAACTTAATCTTTTTGTATTTCTATACATATTTTACTGTACCCATGGGCAGGTAATAGAGTTTGCTAGCTAAGATTTTATACTACAAAATGGCACTCACACATTTATATAGGGGTGAATCATTTTCACTTTATCTAGTTAACTTCTTGAAATTTCATTTACAGTCAGTCTTTGCCTACCACAGGCCTCAGCAGTAGGCAGGTATTTTCCTGGGTTCAAAAATATTATCATCCTATAATTTTTGGTTATAACTCCTCAAGGAGGTATATGGGGGGGTCAAACCTGATGAAGGGGGATAAATATAGGCAGGCAAAAATATGTACTCACAGAATTGTCCATATCAAATGTGAAGGCCTTATTCAATCTTTTTCATATCTTTTGCTAAAGTTTAACAATAAAAAGCAAGTGAAATGAGATGGTGATAAAGAAGATAGTCCACTTGTAAAAGTCTCACGTTTATATAAAGATTAGATTGCAATATTCTGCCACAAAATGTTAACTAATAGTCTTAGAATATCAATATGTGATACTTTTTGCAAGAGTGACAAATCACAATGAAAAATATATTTACAGTTTTAAATCTAAATAATTTAATAATTGAGACTTTAAAACATAAGATATAAGTGAGGCATGATGTTGCATACCTGTAATCCCAGAACTCAGAAGGCTGAGGCAGGAGGATCACCCTGAGTTCAAGGCAGGTCAAGGCCAGCCTGGGGTACATAGTCGACCTCAAGAGCAACATGAAGTATATAATGAAACCCTGTCTCCAAAAGAAAAAAAAAAATCAGATGCATAAGATATATCAAAGTGTTTCAGCTCCAACTTCTCAAATAAAACATGGAGTAACAGTCAAATGATTTGTAGATGGGAACATTGCTAAGGCTAGAGCCAAGATACCCTGACTTCCAGACTGGTTTGGTTTGATCATACCACACTGACTGCATGTATTAATACACCCACAGTTCATTACGAGGTATGATTGTAAACTAAAGCTGATGCTTTTTAAATTATTGTCACAAATTATACATTAAAATTATTGTTATACTCATTAGCTTCGGTTATACACATTTTTTTCAGCCTATGGCCATTTTTGCTTCTGTTTTATTTTGAATTTTCTTTTGAAACTCAAGCATGCTTTTTAAAATGTTTGTATTATTATTACAACAATTTTTTTCTTTTAGTTTTCTAAAATGTAGGAAATTTGAAATATCAAGCTGGATTTCTATTTGATAAGAAAAAGGAGAAAGAGTATAAAATAACTAATCTACATTTTATCTGGGCTCATGAAGCAATTTTGTGATTCATAAAATGAGTTCTACAAAGTTACAATATTTTCTTTATGTCAGAGTGAGAATACTGAGGAGATAATTCAGTAAAAGACAAGCTAAACCTCAGACTATGGACTTTGCAATAATTACAAAGAGTGTCAATTTTAAGGCTGAAGTTTACACTAAACCCTTTTTTTGGAAGATTTTTTAATGTTTTAAGTTCTTAATTAAGAAAATTCCAAGAACTGCACTGTACTTTCTTGAGAATTTAAACACTGGTTGACTATATCTGTACTGATATACATAAGGATTATTTAAAATGAAATAATCACATACTTACACTACTGTCCATTTGATATTTACTGGTGAAGTAGAGTCACCTTATTTTAAAACTGAAAATTATATAACTGACGTGGAAAATTTTTATAAATAGTTGCACAAAATTCTATAAGTGAGTCCTAGGAATATGAGACATAACTAGTAAAAACAAGGATAATAGACTTAACATGCGCTTAAACACTATATATTTTTGTTGTTGTTAAATACTTATTGGAACACTAGGCAAATTATTATACTTTATGATCTGGGAGATTTTTGTTAATGTTAATAACATTCACAAAAGACCTTGGGATACTCATTGTGCTTTGGTGACTTTGAAATTTTAGATGTGATATCTTAAATTACCTCCTTTAATATGTATTTCTGATGACCCAGTTTATATATTGGAATGGTTCTTGTCATTTCAACTGCTTTTTATTGCTGTTTGAGAATAGGATTTCCATCCATGTTTAAACTAGATTGTGAAAGACATAGAATCTAGTCGTTCACCAAGTATTTTGTCTTTAATACCATCAGCTAGTCTTCATTTTACAAGTTTCCACCCATCACAGTTATTTGTAGCTATTATAAAAGGAACTATCTTCCGTCTTCAAGAAACATATTTTGAAGGTCCTGACTGTGGCAGGACCTCCCATTATCTCAGTGGTATGGAGTATCAGATCTAATTTGCTGCTTCTGCTTTCTCCTTCACACTCTACTAAAGTGCCAGTTGCAGTATCTTATCAATGACTTGGTGTTACTTCTTTGGTAATGCAACTGTAGTAAGTAGTCAGGTAATATTGTCATCTGATACTCCAGGCACTCTTCATTGGGAATATAGGGAGAAGTAAACAGGTAAGGGTGTTGATTCATGCATGGTCATGAGTCTCCAGGAGCATTATACATGTAGAAGATCCGTCAGAGAGAGAGTGCTCTGACCTTTATAAATATTTTGTGCATTGCAGTGTTATGAAGCCATCTTAATTCCAAGACCCTCTTGACAAGTGCTTATGATTATGTTTTTGTAGATAATACGGGAATACCCTCTCTTTGATTTACTAGAGCAAATAGAATTACTGTTTAATAAAATCTCTGTAAATTCATTTTGTGAATAACTGAAAATGGACAAGTAGATTAAATTTTCAAAACAAAACAGATTAAGGATGGACATGAAGAGTACCACGACCACATCTGTATTGTCTCTCGGACCCACATTTGTTAACCTGGGCTTCTGTGACCACCCAGGGGACTAAATTTCTTGAGTTGGATTACTGTCTAATATCTTTAATGTGGATATTGAGTGGGTTTCTTCAACTTTTTGATTTAGATATAAAGAAAATTACTCATTTTTTAAAAGTCTACAATGACTCAGAAAAGATCAATTGATTTAATTCATTTAGTTTTAAAAAACAAATTCTGAGAAAAATAGGTGAGATGTGTTATTTGAAGTTCTGTAGACAATATATTTAATATGTGCACCCTTATTACAGACAAAAGGAAGTTGACAAACATTTTACTTCATATCAGGTAAATTTACCTAGCTCTTTTTAATATGGCCTGGGCCAGCAGACATCACACAACATTTAATAAAAAGATTTCAAAAATTTCACAGATGCTTTTTCTAAAAAGTGACTTAATGCATCTACTATTATTAAAAAGTGTGTCTATGTCTCCTATGTTTGAAGTACTCCTGAAACATGACTAAATATATTTTAAAAATCATTTTATCTTTTGTTCACTTTTATTTCCTATAGTAGTGTAACTGAGGGTTTCACCATAATTTCAGTTAACTTCAGTGTCAAATAAATAAAACCACATTATTAAAGTGATATTATTGTTTCAAATAATCGAAATATTAAGGATAGTTAAGCAGATTTCAGTGTAAAATGAAGAAACCCATAAAATTGATATCCAAAAGTAAAAAGCATCAGTAGACTTCTCCATAATTCAAATCAGCATTTCTCAAAGCCGATTTGGTTGAAATCAAAGTATATTGCTGATACTGTTTCTCTTACTCAAAAACAGTTCCTTTTCATTGGGCACAGCAGCACACAAGCACTCTGGGAGTCTGAGGCAAAAGAACTGCAAGTTCACGCTCAGCCTGTGCAGCTTTGTGCGAACCTGTCTCAGAATAAAATATTTTTTAAAAGATTGGAGATGTAATTCAGTAAGAAGGCCCAGGGTCAATATCTAGTACTAACCGCCCCCCCCCCCCAAAAATAGTTATCCTTGTCACGGTTGTTGGGAATTTACCAAGCCTTTTATACTAAGATTTTTATCCTTAGTAATACTGTGACATTACTAGGTACACCTTGATTCTCTTGCATTTTTCCTGTCCTTTTGAAAGATGATTATATGAATTCAGAAGGAGTTTCTTAATTTAAAACAACAACAACAAAAACAATCTGAAGCATTTTGTAAATGGAAAAGCTAAATTACCCTGTCATTAGTCTCATTAAATTCAGTTAGTTGAAATTTAAAATTCTTTTTTTAAAATGTTTGCCATTATTATTTATTTTTTAGCTGATTATTGTAAATAATGAATTAACTATTTTAAATTAGAGATTTATAAATCAATTTAAATGTTACAGATGTATGAAGAGTAAAATCTAAGTCAGCATGCTACTACACTATTTTCCAAAGGGAAATATAACCTTTTTGTTCAATACCTTTACTAATTTTTTCTAAAAGTTTTTGCATGTACCAACTCTCCTCCAGGATTGTAGTCATTATGTACTGCAAACATGTACTAATAAATACTTTTAAACAATAAAAGTTACTACATAGCAGTTTATTATTTGCTTGGGAAACTTTAGAGGATTCTGAAAGCAAAATGAAATATTTGAAATTGAAAGTATAATATATTTTCTGTGTTTCTTTTTTTAAAAGATAATTTGTGAAAGAAGCACCTGTTTGTTAATTATTACTATTTCTATGGCAGGGGTGGAAAGTAGATAATTATGGCTTATAAAATTGTGCTCTGCTGTCTCATTGGAGGAAAATGAACTCAAACATCCAAGTTAAGTTGTATACATATAGTTTTAAAAAAAACGGACCTTCCTATGGCATGTTTTAGATTTTTACCGAATGAATCAAACTAGTTTAGTAAGATACAGTTTAAAGTAGCTTTAACACGAGTATTGTTTTTCAACACATTAGAGCATTATAGGACAGGCCTATTATAAACTCAGTTCAAAAGAGGTGTATATTTCTTAAGAACCTTAATCCCACCACACACACACACACACACACACACATTATACTCCTTTGATAGATTGTTCCTCTTTAACTTCCTAAATGAACAAGAAGAACAGAATTCAGGATGTACTTGATCTATCAATTTAATTTCTTGAGGCATTGTAATACATCTGTGAGATAGAATTAGTAGTGGTTACTCACAGATAGTGACTGCAGTTTATCTTCTCTACACCTCTTACTTTGCTTTCCTAAAGAATCATGGGGTCTGCATATATCAGAGGTCAAGTATATAATGAGATTCATTCACTATGATCAGGAACATTTTAATTTAAAATCTGTGATATGTAAGAAATCAATGTGATTTTTTGAAAAACTAAGAATTTATAATCCTCTGACTTCAATTACGGAATTAGTTCAATTTCATTGGAACTACTTTTTAAATTTCTTTTTATACTACATTTTGAGCTTTTGTCCTTTTATTTCTTGATATATTAATTTGTAATTTACTTCATGTCTATCTTTAGAGAAAGGCAGACTTCCAGTGACCTTATTTTCTCATGGTTTAATAATGTTATCACTTTGATCCCACTTGCCCATTTTTCTGCTTCAGTACCTTCATGTTTTTATGTTTGATGACATTGGTGACAGCCAGCTTGTGGCAATAGACTAAACTGATAATTCAGGCTTAAACAATTTTATAGCAATATCAGTTAGAGGAGAAAAATGAGAAAAGATTCCTGTCATACATGATTTCCATAAAATGATGGAAATATACAAGAAGTGTCAGGATGAATAATTTTCTTTGGATTTTTCTCTAGTCATATCAGGAAATTTTGCCAAAGGTTTCACTTTTAGTGACCAGGGTAATCAAGAGACTTGGGCTTCAGTGGAGATCTTGTGGTAATGAGTTTTGTGAGCTGGTGCATTCATTATGCCTTTCTTTGGCCTTTACAGCAAAATGAGGGAATTTGACTTAACAGTCTCCTCCAATTCAAAATTTCTGTAAGTTTTAAAGGGATAGCTCGGTAAAATATTTGGAAAAAGATTTTGTATTCTAACTGGCTAGGTTCAGTTCTCAACTTCTAGCCCGGTGACTGCAATCAGATACTTTGAATGCGAATTTCAATTTTATCTATAAATTGAAATAAATAATAAATTATTAACATGATTGTGAAGATTGGAACATTGTACATGAAGCAATTAGTAAGGCAGTAAAGTAATGGCATCTAGTTGCCAACCACTGAAAATACTATTATTGGGGCTGTTGTGAGCTAGGAACAGAAATCTTATCAAATTTATGTGAAGAGAGAATATGACGACTTGACCAAAGCTTGAGAGTTGTGTACTAGCAAAACCAATTCATGGAAAGTTACTTAGAAGACTTTTGAAGAGATGAACATCTAAACTGAGAATTGGTTCTGGTTAAGAATGAATTACAGGTCAGTCCCTTGCACTTTACCTACTCGGTCTTTCCACTTTTTCTTCCTACAGGGGAACGCCCCTTCCACTGTAACCAGTGTGGAGCTTCTTTTACTCAAAAGGGTAACCTTCTGAGACACATAAAGTTACACTCTGGTGAGAAGCCCTTCAAATGTCCTTTCTGTAGCTATGCTTGTAGACGAAGGGACGCCCTCACAGGACACCTCAGGACCCACTCTGGTAAGTGTCACCAAGCCTTTGAAAAAGAAAGCCAAAGTTGAGAATTCAAGAGGGTGCTATGGAATAGTGCTGCATAACAAACATATAACAATGAGGTAGAAGACACTGTTATTTTTTATGTCACCTGAAGACTCTTGTAAGATGTATGTGGCCCTTTCCTTTTAAGACTTACAGAGTTGGCAACGGCAAACTAAAGATTCACTTGAGGACATTAGAATAAGAAAAATAGCTGTGACATGAATTTTACAATTTAATTTTATAATTATGAATGTAGTAATTATGTTTAACTCAGGATAATTGAATACTCAGTGAAATGTAACAATTACATCCTAAAGTTACTGTAGAGGAGATGAAAATTGTGTAGTTTTTTTGTAAGTTTGGTTGGTTGGGTTTCTTTTTGGTGACTGATAACAGCACTCAGACCGAGATCTCCCTGGGAAACCATTGTTTTCTTTTTTAAACTTGGAAATATTATATTCATTAGAAAATTGGCTTTACATATTTCATTTTAACTCTCCTGGTCTGTTTAGCATTCAGACTATAGTTACTAAATGCTATCTGAATCTTTTCTACTTAGTAAATTATTTTAAAATCTAGAATGTTTTTTATAAAAATACCAGGATAAAAGTATATAAAAGAGAAAGAAATCAGAAATCTTCATTTGACTTTTAGCATGAATTGCCGTAACTAAGCAGTTACACGTAGAAAAATTAAAATGAAATACTCTCATGCCAATTTTAAACATTAAACTTTAATCTTAATATGAAGCTATAAGGGAAGTGATATTTTTATCTACATTGACAGATTTTATTAGAGGTAACGCTTGTATTATCTTTATGTTTTTCCATTATCTTTAAGACTCTACTTAATTTTTAACATGAATATGAATTACATAAAGCTACTTTAAACATGAACTCTTAAATTTGCAACAGTTGAACAGTTGAAAATGAAATTCATATACCCATTAAAAATACTTTAAGTACATATTTTTACTTTTCTCCCTGACACAAAAGAAATTCACTTGTTTCCATTCTATTTTTTATTTTAAAATTATGCCCTGAATATTATCTCAAAGTGGTATGATTTTATTTGAAACTTACCCTGTGTTGAAAGATATTTTTAAGACACGATAGATGTTTTCTTTAGGTAGCCATGTACTTCAGTTTATTGAAGTATTACTGAGTTGCCTGAGGATCACATAGTACCTAGGTTTTCTTTAACATATTATTGCCTGCACTTTGTGCAATAGATAACTTTGGACTTCTGCCTTCTTTGCAAAATTTTGTTGCCTTCAACATCATAATTATTGTACATTATTGTAACTCTCTTCTTCAATAAAGATGTGGTCCTTATCACTGCAGTTGTGCTCATTCTGTAACTTACGCTAAGCCACTTTCCTGCAGAAATATAAACAGAATATGCAAATTGGATAATGATTGGCAGTTTAATGGAGTGACTCTAATGGGGAAAAGGGACTTATCTATGTCATCACCTGGGGTGACATCTTTCATTTGTACTGGATTCTAAAGTATTAGCCATCAGCAATGTTCTTCATATGTACTAAAGCATAAGACATAGGTATGAAAGACTTTCTGATTGGTCAGAGCTCATAACTGATTGTGGTCATGGATGAGAACTTATCCATTAAGTGGAATATTATCATTCTTCAACTCATTTCCATTTTCCCCAACCCTCACTGCCTTCTAACTCCTGAATGAGACAAAATGTATTTATTATCTGATAAGTAACCCTAATCTTTTTTAATCTTAATTTGTATGAATTCTGAGTCTTTCGTAGTGTTTGTGTACTTAAATTTTTTTCAGTAAACAAAATTACTGGATGAGGTTTTTTCTTTCCTTTTTTAAGAGATATCTCAGTGAATCCACTGAGTTCCGAACATAATTCTCTTTTCACTCATTGTATAACAACTTGAAATCAATTTAGTAATTGATTTAGTAATTCAGACATTACCAAATTGTAACCAAATTCTTTCCATTAGTTTTGCAGAGACCCAAAATAGCCAACAAGTACCCTCACTTCCAACCCAACAGCACCAGAACCTTGACCCCTAGCAAAAGCATGCTTTACATCAGAACTGAGATACTCAAAAACCCCAGACTTCAGGACAGAGAATGTGATCACCTTTAGAAAGGCCATGTGAAGTATTATACTGGCCACTTGTATTCCACCTCTTTGTCCTCCATCTCACTCAGTCTGGCCACATGCGTTTCCCATCCGGGGGTTGTGAAGCACTCCACTGGCACGTCACTCCAACTTCCAGTTTGACCAGGTGATTCCAGATGACAGAGCACAGTATAGGAGAAGCACATTCTATAGCTTTGAGTCCATTCTATTTTCTTTGCCATTGAAATGGATTTCCTGATTGAAGGTAACATTGTGGGTAATAGCGTAGTAATTGGGAAGGTAGTCTGTCAAATTCATGGATGAAGGAGTGTGCAAAATATTGAAGCGAAAAGAAAGGCAGATTCATATCCTAAATACCTATCGTTTCCAATGAGGATAATTTTTGCCTCCTCTATGATGGAGGAAGTCCAATGCAACCTTCCTGCCACCAATCGATTAGTTTATCTCGCTGGGGAATAATGCCTTGTCAGGGTCTTGGCACTAGAAAATTGAGAGCTCAGCAGTGGAAGAAATCATTTAGTTTTCATGCCTGCTCCTGTTACCCCTTTGTGTAGGGACCCTTTAAGAAAGTACAAGGGTAATAACATAAACATTTTGACTGAGATCATAAGGCAAGTTACTTTATCCTAATTATTAAGAGCTTTCTTCACAAGAAGGCATTAATACAGAGTACCACATTTCCACATTTTGTGCTAATTCTGAAAGTTACACCCACATAGAACTTCTATCACTAATCTTCCACTTTTTGTTCTTTGAAGACCATGCTGTGTTTAATTATCCCGGCTGTCTTCTTCTACATAGAATGTATGATCAAGAATACTAACTGAAATGCTGGCTGCTGGGGCACCTCCTTTACCATCCTGATGACCACTGTCGGTATGAGGTCCCAAAAACACAGTAGTCACAATTGGTACAAAAAATTTTGCAGTTCATTTCCCAGTTCATTTACAAACCAGTGGAACCACACTGTTCCATTGTTCATTAACTGTTCCTTGAGAACACCATGTAAGGTGATAAATGTGACTCAAAGGAGAGATTATGAAGTCACCCTCACAGTTACTGTAGATACCTGAGATACTTGTTTATACATATGTTTTGCCTTCCTAAACCTACTTGGTTCCAGTTTAACAATGAAATGCTACTATATACCACTTATTTTATGGTATGGTTCAATGAAGTAATAATACCTGCTTTATAATGTGTACTTCTGGTTACCTCATTAGTCTTATGTTCTCATACTCAGTGAACTAGGAGCTACTTTTCAAATGAAGAATGATTATTGGTAGAAGATCACATCTCCTAATTCCCAAATCCTTAGGATTCTGCATTCAAGGTCCCATAGATGTAGATGTCATACAGCATCTCTGTTTGCCACAAACATTTCCAAAAACCATTGCAGATGCTTGATTTAGAGCCAAGGGCATAAAGGAGCTTTCATCATGGTAGAGACCTGCTGTGGGTCAAGCAAAGGCAACCTTGTGGAATACTTAGTTTTTGCATCAAAGCAGAATACTCAGATGTGTTCTGCTTCTTCCAAAAAGCCAAAGTGCTCCACATTATGTCTTGGTCTGTTTTTCACAGTGCAAGACACAGCATCTTACTAAGCAGGATCTATGCCAGTGCCCCAAGACCATGGAGCCCATAACATTTCAGTGATGTGGCAAGTCCTGATTTCCATCGAGTTTATGTCATCTCCTCTAGCATTCATTCTGCAAAGACATGTTGCACATTTACCCCTTCCTGCTCCTCAAGTCCAATCAGCAGAATATCATGAATGTCTCACCGTGACATTTTGTGGTGTGTCAGGCTGAACAAGATTTTCTGAGACTGTATTATCACGAGAAAAGGAAAGTTGGCCTAGCCTGCAGGTAAGGCAGTAAAAATCTGTTGTTCCTGCAATATGAAAGCAAATACTTCTGATTATCTCTGTTGATAGGAATTGTTACAAAAAGAAACCAAGTTAGTAGTTCCATACTTGAGGTCAGAGGCTGTGTAAAAGACACTACAGAGCTTCACCAGTTAGAAGGGAATTTCAGCTGGCCTTATGATGCAAGTAAGTCTATACTTATCTGCAGACACATTAGATAGTAAAGTTAGGCTACCACATAGTTTGAGTGTGTAGTATGAATTACTCGCCTGTGACTTTCAGGTCTCAAATAGTGTCGCTGTAATTCACCCAGAGGTATGTTATTTCTGCTCTATCATTGTTCCCTAATTAAAAAGTGGTCATTATGGTATTGTTCATTTTATTTAATTCAGAAATCACATTTTGGAATAGTTCTTTGACTTTATTTGCTCTGAAGCTTAGGCAAATAAGAGATTTTTAAACTGGCAGAGAAACTTTCCGAAACTTCACCTGCATTCCGACTTGAGCGTTCAAGGCCAACAATTTACCTTTTCACTTTTGTGTGTCCCTTGGGCCACTCAGACCAGTCTTCTCACCCTATAATCCTCACTACCTACTGCTGGTGCACCTCAAGCACATAAATGCCATCTTCCAAAACCTTCCCTTATGTCACACGTCAGCCCATACGACCGACAGTGCCATGTGAATAATCATTTCAATAGCACGTACCCAGGCCTCGGTGTCCCTTAGCTGTGTGGTAAGGAAGCTCTCCCACTCTCTCCACACGTGAGCAACACAATCCAAGAATTTGATTCAGACCATCTGGAGCCTTGGGACATTCATCTATCAGTAATTCTTTTTAGGATCCTGATAATAAAGCAGTGCCATACCCAAATAGGAAAACTTTGGGAACATCCACAAAAGGGCAGAGAGATAGCCACAAGAGAATAGTTAGGCATAAGGAAAACCAGCAAAGGAGGGTAGAAGTATTCCAAGGCCTACAACAGTAGGAAGACATTACCCCAGACTTAGACTGAAGGGTAAAGGAGATAGACCATGGTGGTCCTTGAATGGAGGATCTCTGGGTTACTGACTTTCAATAGAGAAAGGCTCACACATGACTTGGGCCATATGTACCACACTCACTCTTTGTATTCCCCAGTCTCCTCTGTTGCTTCACCTTCACTAACCACTGTAACTAGACACCAAAACCCAAGGGAGCCTATCAACGACAAAGCCAATAGAAATGAGCTTTCTTCGGGAAAGAACTTTATTTGAGAACAGAAGGGTATAAAATGCCTTTGGAAGCCAAAGAGACAATTGCCACAGGTTAACTGATTTAAGAACTGGTGCTTAAAATTAGTAGTACAGGGTACAAGGTATTAAATATAATCAAATGATTTTATGCCTAATCTCTTCTTATGACTATTGATAGAACATATCTTGCTTTTCCTTTCCTTCTGGATAATGACTGCCCCTCATATTTAGTCTTAATTTTAAATATTAATGCCACATTTCTGCTTTCTTCCATCTGTGTACTACCCTGCTTAGCATCTAAGATCAGACAAGATCAAGCATGTTCAGAGTGATGTGGCTGTAAATAGCCATATTTCTGCTTTTTGTATTATAGACTTAAAATGAAAAACAGAATGGTCTCATGAATATAGTATATATTCAGTATATGTATATAATCTATGTATAATTGTATATTGTGCACTGAACTTATGCATATATCTTCATGTTTGAGACCTCACTTGTATCCCTAGAGAACTTGACGTAGTACCTTGGCTTTGAATACATAGACCCAGTAGTTAGGTTGCTTATATATAATGTCTGACATTCTTGAGATCTCTCTAGGCAGCAGGAAGTATATTAAGCACTTTCCATGGATTATTTAATTAAAACCCTTTTATCTGACATAATGGGGGTGGTTTATAGATTAATAGCAGTAAATCTGGTAACAAGGAAAATGCTTTTAATAAAAATATTTTTATGTTAAAATTTATACATATAATGTATTAGTCAGCTTTCCTGTCACTGAGACAAAATACACAATAGCCACAATTTCAAGGAGGGTTTAATTTGGCACCTGGTTCAGGGAAATAAGTTCATGCTTTGCTGGTCCTAAGAGAAGCAACGGAATAGAAGACCCTGCATGGTAGGTGGACAGCTGCTCAGCCTATAGCAACCAAGAGCACAGGATGAAGGGATGAGCCAGGGACAGAGATGCACCCTCAGTGACACACGTCTTCAACCAGGCCTCACCCTAAAAATTCCCAAATTACTTACTGTATTGTTTCAAAAATATTTTTAATATTTATGCTCATTTTTGTTTGTTTGTTTTGAGATAGGATCTCACTTTGTCGTTCAGGCTGAGGCTAAACTCAGCCTCAAACGCAGCAATCCTCCTGCCTCTGCCTCCCAAGTGGTGGGATTATAGGCCTTTGTAGTTTCAGCTGGTCCTGAACTCAGCCTCAAACTCAGCAATCCTCCTGTCTCTGCCTCCCAAGTGCTGGGATTACAAGCATTTGTAGTTCAGGCTGAAATCCAGGCTTAGGCGACTGACCTTATGACATCTCTTCGACTGACTCTGGTTCACTGCCTACCTGCCAAGCGTAACTCCACAGATCCATGTTTCTGGCATCTCCAGCTTCTCATGTGCTCCTACTTTATCTTCTGCTTCTTGTCTTTTTGCTTCATGTTTTGTACAGTGCTCTCTCTCAAGGGTTTCTTGCTGGGACTGTAAGACTTTCCTTTGAAATCAGGGTAAAAAGCCCCCATAACACCACAACTCTTGCATTCTGTATGCCAATAAAGCCAGCATTACATAAATGATGCTAAAGTCAGCTGCCAGTTCACAAAACAACTGGACTCCCTTGGATCATGGCTACAGTGGCCTCTGAATAATGAGATGACTAAGCACAGTGAAATGAATCCCAAGGTAGCTCTTCTTGAATAGGCATTCAAGGGACTCTTCCTAAAGATTTTTAGTATTGCATCCCTGAACCTGGAGTGAATGGGCTCTTGCTCATTGCTCAGATGCCTCTGAGGTCTCTGTCTCCTTTTCCCGGTACAAAGTGCCTGATTCCAATTTAATGGCACTAATCTCTTAAGCTGCCACACTTTCATTTGGGGCTGTTTTACACATGGTTCTATCTGGGCCAGATTTTAATTTGTCACATTTTCCTGTTTTGTCTTTTGTCCCTGATTCTCAGTGTGTGAGGTGTGATCAGAAACTATGATGAATGTTTAAAAAATACTACAGTAAAAAACCCTTTGCTATTAGTGACCCCTTTAAATTCTCCCCTTCACTTCAAACATACTTATGATTCTTGACACTTTGTGAAGCAGTTCTGAAAGTCCTTTTTCTTGAGTATCTTTAGCTGCATAGTCATGGGTCAGTTGAAAACATTTACCTTTCATGGTCCTTTTGACTTTAGGTAAGAGCTATAAGTTATGTGGTGCTAGATGTGTGAATAAGCTAGATGTTTTTATGAGCTGGCCCTTCTCCTGGATGGCACTAGGTAGCAATACAGACCGTAGTTTTTAGTGTACTTCCTAAAGACTTCTTATGAAAGAGGACTTCCAGAACTGCTTCCTTAAGTAGAAAGAAAATGATGTGATATGTGTAAGGGGGGTACCTTGAGGGAGATTAACGTCAATCTGTCTTTTACTGTAATGTTTTTTAATGTAAATAATCACCATGTATTTTGATCACATTTTGTACATCTGGCTAAAAGTAGACCATGGTACCTGTGGCACAGTCTGAATGTTGGGCTATCTTAAAATTTTCTTTGGGAGGTTAATTAGTCCACTACCGTTCATCTTAGTCTCCTGCAAATTCTTAAGACATATAACTTTTCTACCAGAACGTAACACATATAACCTCTAGTACAACTGCAAATGGACTCCTACTCCCCTATGGAAACCTCTGAAACTACCTTTCACACTACATATTCCTGTTAGCATTCTACTCTTTAAGTACCAGCTAGAACCTCCCTCACCCATCAGAATTTCTTAGAGTGTTCCTGGGCTTCTCTCACCTGCATCTCCATACCTTTCCAAAGTTTTCTACAAACCAGTTCTAGTGTCTCATAAACCATGTGGTCTGGTACAGTCACCACAATGACCTCACTGCCTGGGTCAATTTTCTGTATTAAACAGCTTACCCTTCTCTGGGACAAAATACCTAACACAAGTTACAGGAGGAAAGAGCCTAGTTTGGAGAATTTAAGCCACGGACAAGAAAGAAATGGCATGTTGGAGAAAGTGTTTACATCCTCGTAGCTGGAAAACAGAGAGGAAAGAAGGGCTGGGAAGAGAGAGTTACCCTCCAAAGGCGCCCAGGGATACACTTCTTCTAGACAAGCCCTGTCTCCTAGCAACACCTTCAGCTATTACATAATCTGTGGGTATGTCCACTGTTGCGCGCAGCTCTCCCATGGTCTGGTCACTTTCCATAAGTAACACCTCTCAATATGTGGGACTTCAGGAGGATGTTTCACATCTGAACCAGAACGAATATACATTTCATCATTTATCTTCTGATACGAAGCCAGGTTTGTTTTTTTCAGTAAAATTCAGTTTTTAATATTATATAATTTATCTGGCCTAAATAACACCAGTGATGCATGATGTCCAATTATGTTTTCAGGTTCTTTAACAATTTGACTTCTGTAAAAATCCAACTCATGTTAACTTTTTTAGATATTATTCAGTAATTTTTAATCATCTTTACCCGTCATCTGATTTTTCAGCAACATTTTCATCAATTCATCTTCACTGAATTTTTCTAAAGTGGTAAAATTCATTTAAAATGAGATATTTATATCAGTGATGTTTAATTTATATAATTATAATAACAGATATCAGTGGATTTGGCTACAGTCACATTTGACTCTTAAAATTATATATGACTCTATATATTTCAGTTGCTAGGAGGGTACTAAAGAGGCCCCCAAGCTCTGAGAATTCATTGTTCAGGTCTCTCAGCCATATGTCTTGCAAAGGGAGTAGAGCACCAAAGCCAAAGGAGGCCACCTAGAGATCTGCTTGCCTCTAATTCCTCTGGACTGGTGAGAGCACAAGGCAGAGGCATGACGTAAGCGGGGCCTGGATTCGAACCACGCCAGTCTTACCTCAGAACCCCGCTATGGGATTCATGAAACAACCTCACAGGGTTATTCTATAACCCTTTAACTCTTAAAGTAACTTGTGATCAGAGTGGGAGGCAGGACAGGGGAGAAGAAGAAGAGAAATCAGTGTCTGGACAGTAAGGTCTAGACATTTTCATTTTAGAAGGAGCTTGCTGCTAATTAGCTGTGAAGTTTTTATCAAGTTATTTAGCTTGCTCTTTAAATCTCCTGTGCTGCTAATTTTATATGATGATAAATACATCATGTTATCTTTTTTTACCTGGACTTTAATTCTGATCAGTTGCTACTACCAAAATTTTAAAAAATCAGTTCCCTCCAGGCTGAGGATTTAGCTCTGTGGTTCCAGCCTGGCAAGCACAAGGTCCTGAGTTCGATCCCCAGTATCACATATCATAATGCTTACGCCTATAATCCCAGCACTTGGGAGGCAGAGGCAAGAAGACTGCTGTGAGTTCAAGGCTGGCCTAAGCTACATAGTGATTTCAGGCCAGCTTGAACTACAAAGCAAGACCTCCATTTCAAAAAAGAAAAAAAAAAAAAAAAAACATAACAAAAAAGCAGATCCCTCCAGGTTGCTACTAATACTACTACTTTCTCTTCTGCTTTTTCTTCCTTGACATTTTCCCTTAGCATTTAGAATAGATTTGAAGTATGAAGCAGATTTAATATCATAAGCCTTTCATTCATCCAGTGGTAATTTTTCTCTTATCCTACTATTTGTATCCAGTCTTAAGATACAGCTGTATGTGCCTAAGAAAGAAAACTTTCTCTGTATGGAATTTGTGGAGAATTTATCTCTTTATGAATTTCAGGAGAAAGAAGAAGGAAAAGGGAAGAATTCAAATACGTTATAACAATGTAGATCATTGTAGCTGAAAATCACAGTCAGGTTTTTAGTCCAATGAGAAAATGAACGATGTGTCCATACTTAAAACATGTCCCAAATATATATTATAAAGTCATGGGAAAATAAATGGTATTGCCCATATTCAAACCCATGTTAGTCACTTACCCTGAGATATACTATACAATTTTCTAACTTTATATAAATGTGTAGCATGACATGGTATTTATGTGACTTTTTAGCTAGAAGTCAGTAGAGCAATTGTTCTTGCTGCAAAAGTGATTTTTGTTTCCTATTTTTATTTTCAGTTAATTAGTGATGTATTATCATTTCATCCCTATAAATTGTTTAGTATACAGTTCTCTTATGCCCGTACTCTGGGAAAATTGTGTTTTAATTGAGCCCTAGAACTTTATTAACATAATTGCATATTTATTTTTAAAAACACATTGGAGGATCAAGAGTTAGATGGAGAGGGGAGAGGAGAGCGAGAAAGAAAGGGGAAGTAGAGGAGAGTGAGCCATCAGAACAAGAATCCTGATGTGCTGGGACATGTACCCACTCTCCATGATGAGTGCGATTGTTATGCACACAGACATATACTAATGAGAACAGAAGAACAGAAATAACATCAAAATACTGGAAAAAACAGAAATGTATGTTTTTTCTAATTAGCATTTCAGGTATATTTTTTACATGTGCTACTACTGTTCCCAAAATAAAGACTTAAAACAAAAGAGTACATAATTTCAATGAAAATATATAGCATGTATATAGTATAATGCATTTTATAAATTATAAGAGAAAAAATAAATAAGAATGATTCTCCCAGAGTCCTCTCTCATACCTTTTTGGCATTCCAGAAATTTCACTGGCCAATTACAACAAGCTGTGTTAGATTCAGATTATTATGCAAATTTACCATGCAGAACTTGAATTATTTACAAACAATTAGAAAGAAAAATCTTCCTGCCCCAGGGAAGTTATTCATTGTCTCTTACATTCTAAAAAAAGCTGTGTGTTCAGATCTGAATTCTGAGTTTTCAAAATACACAAATAAGATAGCAAGCAGGTCTTTTGGAAATTGTTGTAATTTTTGTTCATCCTCATTTTAGAAACAAAATTTTACATGTGAACTCTTTGCCATTAAGATTATTTTGACTTAGGATCACTAAACTTAAATTAGTCTAAACAGATATCCTTAATGTACTTCCAGTCACTTCAGCAGTGTTGATATTTCTTATAATACTTTGTAACCTATTCATGTTTGACAATTTTTAGCCTCAGACGTATGGTGTTTTTGTCTAATTGTCAGTTTATAAAACAGTTTTGCTCTATAAAAAGGGACTAAACCAGATGTACCATATAAATGCCCATCTGCTAAAACAACACACGCTTCCTCCCTATTGTACACTCTCAGTTTTTTCAATAAGAACTGTCTCTTCATCTTCTGGTTTCTGTAATTTCATGGATAATATTTTATCCACAGAAATAGCTCAGCATTATTGAATGCTCGTGTTAGTATCAGACACTGATTTTTAAAGCATAAAAATTAAGTAGAACAGAAAGCTAATAGACCTGAAAGCTCTCCTAAATATACCTTATATTTTCATTTAGTTATATCCTTATTCATCGTGAGAAAATGCCCATAAAATCAACTCTTATGACATACTCTGCTTTTGAGTACATATGCACATTTTGCTTTAGCAGAATATGAGACTATTCAGTGAGTATTTTTAAAATATAAACTGTGTGCTCTCAGAGAAATTGGTAAGCCAAAATGATCTCTTTCTGCATTTTCAAATTTCTTAAAAGCAACACTGAGGAGTACTCTCTGACTTAGACTGGGGAGGAGCTACCTTTTGTCCATGTTGCTGAAGAAATAATGTCCATTGCTCTAGATTTAAAATCTCATAGAGACAGACTGTTAACTTGTCATGAGTGACATTCCCTTAAACATATTTCTTGCATTTGAACTCATTACCATAAGCACATTTCTTTACATTACTGTCTAACCAGCAATTCCATAAACAAGTTTTCTAAAGTACATGTGCCTTTGTACACAACTCACTTGTATTTATAATACAGCCATTTTCCCTCTTGTTTTATATAGATTATATGTCCCTCTTCTCCATCATTTTATAGTCTGCCTCCTGCCTAACTGATTTTTGACTTGGCATTCCAGCTGCTTACTGGGTGATCTCCCAAGTGTGAACTTTCCCCACCCTGAAGCCCTTCTTTCTTTCCTAGAAGTGGACTGCCCTAGTAATTACACAAGCAGTGTCAGTGGCACACATGACTTGAACAACTGTGCTGTGTTGATATCACCCATCATGCTTTGCAGTAAATACTGAAGCAAAGGAAAGGGATTTGCATCTTCATTTCTGACTCTTCAAACATATAGTTCAGGTACTGCTCATCAAAATTTCACCAGGGAGAAGTATGTAGCCCCTTTAAGTCAAGTGAGCTGTAAGATAATTTGTGTGATTTTTACTCAATAGACCATCTCTCTCTTCCTCCAGACTGATAGTCATTACATATCTACTCTGCTTTATATATGTCCTTGATACAACAAATTAAAGAATTTTAGTGGGATGTGCAATCTCATCTTTTACAAATAGTCTTAGGTATGCTTTTTAAAATTTCAGACATTTAAAAAATTATTGATGAGGTTAATTGGATTAGATTTTAACTGTGCGCGCGCACACACACACACACACACACACACATACACACCATAAGAAAACTGTTTTGTCATGGTCTGTCTTTAAAAACAAATATCATAATGCTTGAGCCAATGTAGCAGTTTAGAACATAGTAAGTCTAAGAAGTGCTTTTAACAAATTATACTTTGATATAGTAAAATATTTACCATTTAATTATAGGTGCATATTTCATACAATCCCAGACTAATGAAAGTTATAAACTCTGACTATACCCTGCCCACCTTTATACACTGTTCCAGTCTGTCCTTCATATAGTAGCCAGAATATTATTTTAAAACTCAATTAAATCATATCATTTCACTACTTAAAATCTTTTCATAGTTTTATATTGCCCTTGAAATAAAATCAGGCTCTCATACCCATTACAATTTCTGTCTGACTCTCTTTTGTGACCCTGCACTACTCTGCCCCTCATTTTGGTTCTCTGCCACCTTGGGCTTCTTTCTTCTCTCCTACCCTTGGGATTTTTCCATGGCAGATGCAACTGTCAATCACTCCCTTCAGTTCTTTCCCTATCTCTTGACAAAATTATCTTCAGATTCTAGTTTAGTGTCATCTTCCTGGAAATAGTGCCTTGCTCAGGCACTCCACCAACAGCATGCCCTTCTTCCTCTCTATTCTGCTGCTCTGGCTCAGTGTTTTAAATGGTCTGAATCAGAACCTGTTCTCTTGTTCTGCTCTATACACCTGTTGCCATCTCTGCCTTCTCAAAGGCGGTCTGAGATCTTGGACCTTACCTGTCTTATGTAATGTATCCTCAGCTCTGAGAGCAATGTGTGGAACACGATGGTAAACACAGCTCATTTTTGTGTATGAAGTGGGGAGAACCTTAAGGTATAATGTACTTGTTCTAAAAATTTCCTGTAAAAGTAAACAGAAAAGAAACAAACTCTTCTGATTCTTTAAGGTCAGCTAATATATATTTTTAAACAAATAGGATTTCATATATAGTGGAAGATACTCAGGCCTGGATAGTGACATAGAAGACATGCTCATGGCCTCTCCCAGTGAAACTCTTTGGTACCATATGCAGAAGCCTAAGAAAGCTCTGAAAAGACCTGTGTACATTGAACACATATTTCTTGAGTATCTAAGTATTAGACATTTGAATTATAGTGGGTAAGAAAATAGATTTTACCTTTGAATTTGTATCATAATGAGAAATAGGCAGTAATAGAACAGATTAGAAAGTAATGATTGTCATAGGGAAAACAAAAACAAAATAAAGTTCCATTTTTTTAAGCATTCACTGTGTGAACTGGGCCTATGTTTCATATAGCCACTTTAAAATTTTTTCTCACAGAAATGGGGAGTGTTCTTTTATTAAACTTGATTCAAACACAACTGGCATTAGGGCTAGAAATTGAAAAGCATATTCTAGATATATATGTATATATTTCTTACTGCAAATTAATATGTTATAAATTGGTGCCAGTTATCTGCTTTCAAATGGATTAATTTTGGACTTTTATGCTATCTAAATGTTGTGCTTGCTTATAGCCTGAATTATTGTTATAATGTAGAATAGATAAAAACTTTCTAAAAAAGTTACATCAAAATGGAAACATACGAGATTGGATTAAGTATTTATTCCCTACATCCAAGAAGCTCTTACTTGGCTTCCAATTTCTTTTTAATTCTCCTGGTAAGTTTTTTACATATTTATAACAGTGAAACATCATCAAATATTATCCATCTTATGTTTTCAATCTTATTGTACCCTTTCTTGGTTCTGTTACAACTTTTGCACCTTTATAATTTATATAGGTTTTTCTTGAATTCTCTAATCAGTTAAGTTATTCTTTATCAGTTATAGTTAGTATGAAAAAATGGGACATCCCTCTGAATTTAGAACTTTGTGAGTATTGTGGTTATGATTATACAAACCACATTTTAGGGAGTTGGTAAACATCTGTTGTATGAATAGACAATTGATGTGCATGTGAACAGCTTCAAAATGTTTGAGAAATTTATCTGTGTACTATTTAAGTAATTATTTCATAAGGAAATATAAAAAATAATAAAAGTTGACATTTTATATGGCAGAGATAAGCCTTGAAACCGTGGCTCTTACAGGGCCAGAATACGGTATGTTTCAATTCCATTTTGCTTCCTTGTTTAGGTGTTGTTTTAAACAGCTCTGTGGAGCGCTGTCCCTGAGAGTGACAGAAAAGGACACAGCAACAATTACACTCTGAGGAAAATCTTATGTGAGACTTTTTTTTTTTTTTGAATTGTTTCATTTTCTGCAGTGAACTAAAATGAAAAAGAAAGCTTTTTTTCACTTTAAAATTGCTGATTTTTTTTCAAGGCTCACCGGACTCTTATGTAGTTCCCTTGGTGTTTGTGCACTTTAGACGTTTTTAATTTCAAAAGAAAGATGACTGTGTTATAAAACACAGGGCCTGGTCTGAGCGGTGAAGCATTAGCTCTGCACACCGAAAAAATGGCTGCCGGTCCCAGGTGCCTAGAGCGCGGCGCACGCGCCCTGAAGGTGTTCCTTCAAATCCCATTCAAAACCGCAGACCTTGCCCAACACTTGGCAGTGTATAGATGACAACAATGTGTACCTGCTTTGTTATTATAGGACAGAGTGCTTCAGAGCATGTTCACAGAAAAACTGCTTGAGAAATACTTGTTGAAATAGAAAAATATTATTGCATTTACAGTAACTTGGGGAAACATTGGGTTAAACATGGTTTGTTCCTCAGCTCCCTTTTGTCACGAAGTCTCGCAGCATCCAAAAGAGTTGTTGATACGGTGCTTAATATTTATCTTGTGAGGCTGTAAAGTATCTTCATAAATATACCTTTTCATGGGCTTGCTTAAACATTCTTTCTCCCTAAATTGTATTGACAAACTATTCCTAGAGAAATAAAAGTTCATTGTGATGAATTTACTTAATTATAATGAGATTTACTGTAATGGGGATTCACTTTGAAAAACAGTTCACTTTTCATGTACAGATTGTTTAGCTGGACATAGTAACACATCCCTGTTATCCCAGCACTTGGGAGGCTGAGGCAGGAGAATTGCTCTGAGTTCAAGGTGACCCTATGCTACATAGTGAATATAAGGCCAGCTTGAACTATGTAGCAAGAACGTGCTGGGGAAAAAAAAAAAAAAAAAGTTCTCTTCTGACTTCCTCATTTTATTATTTTTTAGTCTAGATTAATTAAGACTTCTGAAGATTTAGAAAAAATGATGTAGTTGTCTCTTAAAGATTCTGTTTAAGAAAGAATTTTGACTTTTAATACCAAATAAATCACAAAGTGAAAAATACCAAGTTTTAACCACATAAAAATTTAAAACCCCTACATCTCAAAAAATGGTTAAACACTTATTAGAAATAAGTCAAAGAATTATTATGATTACTGTGTATAAGAATTGAATAAATTGGTGAGAAAGACAATACTGTTGAAACCATAACTGATAAATAAGTGAAAGAATTAAAATAATTTGAAAGTAGTACATGCAGTGCATAGAAATATTTTCGTGAGGGTCAGAATGAGAATTTATGGTATATCACTGTTGATTCACTTTGAATTAAAATACATAGTGCAGCAAAAAAAATTTCTAATTTAATGGTAAGTTTCACTAATGCAAAATAAGAGGAAGTACAAATTATATCACTGAAATTTCCAGTGAAATTTTTGCTTCACTGTGTCCTTGGTGACAAGAATTTTTCCTTTTTCCTTTTTTTTTTTTTTCTGGTCTAAAAAGAAAATAACAGTTTTATTTACTAAGTAGTCAGATCCAAAAACTTAACAGATATTTGTATTCTCACAACCTTTTAGTCATTTTAAACATTGTGATATGTAATGATATGAGAAAATACTGCTTCTACTTTATTTTTAACTACTCAGGTATGTCTAAGTGGGACCGTACACCACGTTGGACACTGCACAACTTCCCAAACCTAGAAATCAGATTGGACTATGCAACTCTCATTAGCCTGTTCCATTGCCTATTGATTTTAAAAGTACTTATGTTTCATTGCAGCAACAGTTGTAACCCAGCTTCATAATGACATTGAAATATGTCATATGATAGAATATTGAAACTGAATATTTTACATGAAATCTGACAGGTGTTATTATTTCCTCAGAAACAGAAAGTGTCGTATTATCTCCCTGAAGTGACTTAGTTACAACTTTAGGACATAGCTCAGCTCACTCAGAACTCTTTGTTAGTGACAGTATGGTGAAATAGCTCTTTCATGTATTCTGATACCAGAATAGAAATATGGGTCAAGAATTTAAAATTGTTTATGTACAGAGTCCAAGAAATAAAACAGCCTGAAAATTCAGACAGAGTAATTTATGGCTAAAAACTGAAAACAATTATATGCTATTTGTATCATAAGTTAGTGCCAATTTTTCTTGAGATGAATTAATTTTGTAAGCAGGTGCCATGTAAAGTCAAATATTGAAATTCCATTTTAATCCTGGAACTATTCATAAGAATATAAATGTATTTTATTTTATTACGGAAAATGAATATAATACTTATATAATCTTTCTTGGTTTTATGTCACAAAAAATGTTAAATATATTTTCTGTTTATAGATGTGCTTCTTTGTATGTTTCTGTATGTGTAAGCATATAGCATCTATATAAAGAATAAGACATTTACCGACTGCATTGGGCTATGCTAATTTGTTTCATAGTCTCACTAGGAAAACTCTTAAAGTGACTTATTTCAAGAAAATATAAGTGAACTAGACTTGTTTCTGTTATATGTCTTCGTAACCCCTTATGTACTTAGGGTAAACATTCCTGTTTCAAAATTCTTTATGACCACTTCCCATTTTTAGGGAGAGAACATTGTAGAATGTAGATGGCTAGCTATTTGTGTTTCTACATCCTCCTTAAGGAAGATAGAGAAAATACTAGGGAATGCCAATAACTTTTTTCCCAAATTGAACAGTTGGCAGGATCATCAAATCTTGTTTTGTTTTCTAAATTTTCAATTTGTAATTTATTTCTTGGGCCAGGAATCTATATCTACATCTGTGCCAGATTGTATCAGTAATTCTTCTGTTTTTGTTAGAGGAGGATTTTTGTGGAAGGTAATGTGTATGTATACATATATATGACTATATATTAAGTTTTGGGGCAGTTGAGAACACTGACATTGCTATCTTCTATGTTCTAGAACTTTTGGTATTCTAACATTTTTCTTAGAATTATAAGAGGTTTATTTCAGTTACCTGGACTGTCACTTAATTACCAAGTTGTATGACTTGTTCATATTTAAATTTATTAAATCAAAACTCACCTAGTTAGTGTGTTTATTGGTATTTAAATCAACTGAGAAATTTCATCTCACTCAGAATGAATATCTATTATAAAGAAATCAACCAGTAAACAAATGGTGGCGGTGATGTGAGGATGGAACCTTTTTCCACCCTTGATGGGAGTGTAGATTGGAGCAACCACTGTGGAGATCATGTGGAGATTCCTCAGAAAACTAAGACTGGAGTTTTCATTTGGTCTAGCTGTCTCTTTTCTTGTATCTTCTCAAAAGAATTTAAGCATCATACTATAATGATATACACACCACCCATGTTTGTAATAGCTAAATCTTGGGAATGGTCCAAGTGCCCAGGAACCAAGGAATGAGAAAGATGTGATTTTTTTTTTTTCTATACAGTGAAGTATTTCTGAGCAATGAAGGAACCATTTCTAGGTAAAAAGATGCACCTTGAGATCATACTCTTGAGTGAAATACATTAGACACATAGGTGTAAATATCAGTGTTTTTCTGATGTGAGAAACTGAAAAGGTAAATAGGGACTAAGATGGATAACAGGCATAGTGAAACCAGAAGCAAATGTTCAAAAGGAAGGGGACACTGGGGAGTGGGGAAGAGAGGAAGGAAGAAAAAAAGCAAGAAAAGGAAGGTAAAATAGAAACAAAGCTTTGTAAATAAGGGAAGAGAAGTTGGAGGGGAGAGAAATGGAGGAAAAAGAGAATAAATTCAGTCAGTTGAAAAATTAAAGCTTCCAGCAACAATAAGGAACAGAATTACCCTTCACCTTAAACCTCTCAGATATATAAAATATATAAAATATAAAAAATGGATTTTAGACAATAACAATAGGCAATGCAGGGCTTTGACCCCTGGGAAAGGAAAAACAAAGGGGATGAGTCCTGTGGCTGTCTGAGCTTACTTCCTGGAGATCGCGTTTAGGCCTAACTCTGGCCGCAAACCTCATCAGCCTGTTCATGTAGCTGGACTGAGAAGACAGAGACTAGCGTCCGGGGAGACCAGTACACCTCAGCTGAGTACAGTATCAGAAGTAAGCTCACAGAAAGCGCTGGTTTCCACAGGTAGCTCCCTTGGCTCTAGCTAAATAGTGATGCATTTATGTGAAGGAGGCAGTTACTTGAAGCTGGGAAACTAAAACTAGAAAATAGAGGCCAAATACTTCTTGGTGTAATGCAAGACTAGAAAAATAGTTAATTCTTACCGATCAAAGTGGAAAGACATTACAATATATGCAGAGCACTGAGTGAAGACTGTGGGGGATAAACTCACCCTTGGATTAAAATACACTCTGGGCCTGCCTTAAAGCATAAACAGAGTCGAAATGGATAAAACTGGTTCCGAACAACATCACTATTCTGGACTATGCCATCCACATTAAAAAAACGCAACAAAATCTAAAACTTGCTAATGCAAAATTTTCAATATCTAGCATCTGTTAAAAATAAGAAATGTAAAAAGGTAAGAAAAAAATCCATAAGTAGGAGAATAATCATTCGATAGAAACAAACCCAGAAATAACCAAAGTGTTGATAAAGTAGCTACCATAAGTATACATTCTATATTCAAGAATAAAGAGAAGAGCATTAATTTGATAGGAAGAGAAGCAGACTTCCGGGAAACTGAAGGACCTGCATTTAAAAATGAAAAGTCTCAAACTAGTCATTGAAGCTTCCTTCTCTAAGGAAATAAAAAAGAAGAGCAAGTTGAATCAAAAGTATGTAAGGAAAGTAAATTCAACTAAATACGTTCCTTGAAAAACAGAAATGACCAAAATTTGTTCATAAAGAAGTTTTGAATAGCCTGATGTATATTCCAGGAATTGAAATTAAAAATCTTCTCATACAGAAAAATTCATGGCTTCTCTGGTAATTTCTGACAGATATGTAAAGAAAAAATGATAACTTAGGGAAAATATTTAAGAAACAGATTCAATAGAAAATACTCAAAGTGTAATAGAGTGAAGGGGGAAAATAATGAGATTATAACAAACAAGAAAGGAAACAAACTTTATGTATATAGGGGGGTGGTAGGGTGGGTAGGGCTATGGGAAAAAATGAGAATTAAGTTGTGTCTTATACTAGTACAAATCCCTATTGTGGGGTGCAACTATGATGTGTGTATGTAATGTACCAATAAAGATTTCAAATTTTTAAAAAACAGATTCAGTGTGTAAAAATCAAATTAATTTTGAAAATTAATTTTAAGTAACACAAGATACAGTTATGTGAACAGCATGATGTGCTGACACATACACCATTATGGAATGGCCCAGTCCAGCTGATCAGCATATTATTTCACATGTTTATTTTATGCTAAGACTTCTTAGAATCTACTCTCTTAGCTATTTTCTTTCTTTTGTCTTTTGATGTCCCTTCCTCTCATTTATTAAAATATATCAGAATACACATAGATATTGGTCTTTTTTACCTCTCTGCTGATGTATACCAAGTGAATTGTTACAGGTGGACTTAAGTTCACTGGGTAAGGAAAGAATTTGATAGTACCGCCGGTTTAATTCTCCTACCTATTTCAAGAATACACTGTAGTTACCAACTGTAGCCACCTTGTTATACAGAAGATCTCTTGAACTCACTATTCCTGTCTAGCTGAAAGAACCACCATTTCCACACACGCACACCCAAGCCCACACTCCAGTGAACAGAGTAATATAGGTACGCCTTTCACATACTGAGAAGAAATTGAATGTATTTCTATGTGGTAGACATAAACAGTTGAAAATTGAAAATTAGAAGGCTGTGGTGTTTATTATAGCATCCAGAAATATATAACATACTTTAAGGTAGATGTAGTATATACATATTAAAATTGAACACATACAATTCAGAAATACCGCTGTGAGCAGTGAAGGAACATCTGACCAAGTGGAGAAAGTCTGATCGGGGTTAAAAGATGCAGCACTATTAAGATACTAATACTTCTGAGTGAAGCCTGTCAGAGCAGAACAGTCCGAGTCAGCACCGTAGTTGATTTGCAGAAATTGCTAAACTTGGGCCAGGGATTTAGCTCATTGGTTCCAGCGCCTGCCTTACAAGCACAAGGGCCCAGGTTCAGTCCTAGTAACCACATACAACAATGCTGGGCATGGAGACTCATGCCCACTAGCAATCAGTACCACCTACCACAGTGCTGGGCATGGGGCTCACGCCTGTAATCCTAGCACTAGGGAGGCAGAGGCAAGAAGATTGTTGTGAGTTCAAGGCTGAGCTCAGGGCCAGCCTGAACTACAAAGCAAGACCCTGCCTAAAAAAAAAGAAAAAAGAAATGGGTAAACTTATACCAAAATTTTTTCGGAAGTGCAGAGGAACTAAAATAGCTAAAAAAAAATTTTAAACAAAATTGGATGACTTATGCTATTTTATTTTTAAATTTTCATTAGTACACAGTTGTAGTACATGATTACCTTTCTTGTCATTCTTTTTATTTCCCATCCCTCTTTCTCCCCTCCTCTCGTTCTGTTCTCGTGGTCACCTTCCCTTCTGCAAAAGGGCTGCCTTTCTTTCTTATTCCTTCGTTTTGCTCCTTAATTTCCTTTTACTTGTGTTTCTTATATAAGAGAAACCATGTCACATTGAAGTTTGTGTGTCAAATTTTACTTAACATTATGATCTCAAGTAACCACTCAGTGATCTCAAGGTACGTTGATTTTTCTACAAATAAATAAAATTTCCACTTTTTATAACAGTAGAATATTGCGTATAAGGTATTTCCTTTATCCACTTCTCTTTCAGTGGACACGGAGGTCACTTCCATGATTTATGCATCAATAGTTGTGCTGCTCTGAACATGGCAGTGCAGGTACCACTGAAATATGCATGTTTAACTCTTTGAGGAACAAACCTACTAGGGGAATAGCTGTGTCAATGGAATTTCTGATATTTTGAGGAATCTTGACACTGATTTCCATAGTGGTTACACTAGTTTAAATTTCCAGCAAGGGCCAGGAATTCAACTTAGTGGCCTGACAAGTGTGAGGTCTTGAATAAGATCCCCAGAACAAAGACAAAAAATAAAACAAATCTCCAGCAGTGCTGTAGAGAGACCCACTCACCTCCCCACAGACTGTTATTGTTGTTTAATTTCTTGGTGGTGCCCATTCTTTCTGGAGTGACTTAACTGTATCACAAAGATGTATGTGTTCTGTTGGTTGAAGAGCAGACATAGAGATTAATCAAAAAGAATGAAATCCAGAGAGATACTCCATAAAACACAGTCACCTGATTTTCAGCAAAGGTACTAAGATTATTTTAGTCTGAAAAGGTGTTATTTTCAGCAAACAGTGTAAGAATAATTGAATATTCTTTTTTAAAAACTTTTTTAAAAAAAATAGTGGAAAACTCATTAATACTACATACAAAAACTAAGTTAAATAATTACAGATCATCTTCAACTGCAACAACTAGTTACATACATATACATGAAATATATATTTTTTATCTGTATATATACTTTATAATTAAGGTGAAATACTCTAAATATATACAGACTGAATACTCATTTCTGAAGAGCTAAAGTCAAATATCTAAGATCAAAAATATGCAATTCATTTCCGAAATTTCAGAACCTCTACAACCACAGAAAATAAGAGCTTTTAGATAAATAGGACACATATATATCTCCATTTGTGTCAGAATTTTTAAAGTAAGTTGGAGATAAGAAGCTCTGTGAAACCTTGCCTTCCAAATGTTAAGGAAAAATGATTTCCAGCCTAGAAATTCTGTGTACCCAGGAAAGAAAAACATGGGACTCAGGTAATTGAGGAAGCCAGGCCTGAGGTGACAAAGAACAGTCTTAGGACAAAACTTGTCTAATAAGTGCCACCAATTCTACTAAGAGTGAGAAGCTAATTACTGTGAGAAAGCAAGTTGGGAGTGTACACCTGAGAAATTTTTTGAGACTAAGGACAGAGCAGAATTAATATTAGGTCTAAAAGCATTCTGAGACCAGAAGCATAATACTGTGTTCAGAAACACAAGCGAAATTAAAAAACAGACAGTTATTAACTAGGAAAATCAAAAGTTGCACAAAAAAGGAAATGTAACCACTATTGAGTAAGTGGTATGTTATGATGAATATTTCCATTAATAATAGAAATTTCCATCTGTATACTGTCAATCAGAAATTGTTAGAGAACTGTTGAAAGAAAAGGAGAACTGACAGGGTGTGTGTAAGAGAACTATATCCTTAATTGCCAGAACACAAAGGGAATGTATTATGTTTAAATTTGATCAGTAAACAAAACTTTGAGTATTATGGTTGGACATGGTGGCTCACACCTGTAATCCCAGCACTCGGGAGGTAGAGGCAGGAGGATTGCTGTGAGTTCGAGGCTAGCCTGGGCTACCTAGTGAGTTCAGAGCCAAACCTACAGTTCAGAGCCTAACCTACAAAGTTAGACCCTGTCTCAAAAATTAAAAAAAAAAAATGAGTATTGTGTAGAATGTGGATATATCAGCTAGAAAGCATTGAAAATGGTTACTGTTTTAGATTACAGTAAGATTGTTGGGTGAAATATATACTTGTTTTATCTGTAAATATATGTTATAATAAGTAAAATATTCTGTAAATATTTTCAGACTGGAAAGAGAGTCTGAATTTCACTAAATGCTCTTAAAAACAATTTTTCCTAAGTATGGATATATGTATCTGTGGTTGAAAAAATTATTGAAAGAGAAGGAAAAGTTTTTAGAATGCTAATTCATCTAAGAAATTCAACATTAATTGCTAGCTAATAATGGAAACAAAAATATTTCTTAACAGGGAACTACTCAGAATATATCTTTAAAAAATAGGATTGTAAAATACAGTGTATAGAATGACCTAATTTCATAAGTATTAACCTTTTTTGCATAGAAGAAAAACAGGATGAAGGGAAAGTTAACAGTCATTGAAGATTATCAACAGGAAAGTTAAATAATTACACACAGGAAGAGAATCTTGTTTGACATCTAGTACTGTGTGCTATCCAGGTTAGTGATATGCAGGCCAGATCTTGAATTTGGGTCGTGAAAATGACCCAAGCTGTTATTTAGAAGTAAGGAAAGGGAAGGGAGGCCACAGTGGCTGCACGCTCTGCTTCAAGATTGTTAGAGCAGCGGCACTGCTGGTCTCAAAGGCCTTCAGAGCAAGGAGGGACTTCTGTGGAGAAAGGTACTTCAGGAGGTTAGTTTTGAATTTATAGGAATATCTATGAGACAGGAAGAAATACTGATTTGATGTGCAGCCATTCAGCAAACACATATTGAGTGCCTACTGCATTTAGTGACTACTCGACGTGTTATCAGTTCAAAACTGAATAAAACATGCTCTCAGTATTTATGGATTCTTGTTTGGGTGGAACTGAATAGATGTCAAGTGGATAATGATAATACATCTGTCTGTAGTAAGACGCCAACTGAGGCCGAGCGGAGCACTAGGACAGCACAGAGGAGACAGCTGTTTTGAGGATGTGAAAGGGATTCGTGCAACTGTAGAAACGAGGTACAGGGGACCAGCGGAGTTCACAGACAGAAAGAAGCACTCCGCGTGATGGGCTGTTTCACAGAAGTGTTAATCTAGAAAGCAAAGGGGTAGAATGCTGTACTGAGAACAAAATCTGTAGGAACATATTGACTTGCGAGGTGGGCAGAGGCTGTGAAGCGATCGACAGTGAACACACACTGTCTTCCCAGAAACTAAAACAGGAAGTTGAAGGCTCAAGACAGTTTGGTGATGACAAAGAATTTATGAAGATTTAAGATTGCTAAAGTGCACTGGATTTAGTGATTCAGAGACCAGTGACTTTTCAGTTAAAGATCAGTAATATCAGAATGATGCCATTTCTGTTGTTGAGACTAAGTAATAATAACTATTGTAAAAATAATAGTAATACTGGTCCTGTTCTATCAATACATGTGTCATATATGTTAAATTATAATATATGTGTTTACTGATAAAGCACAGACTCGACAGGAATGCATCATTTCTATGGAGAAAATGCACAGTCTGAAAAATATATAAAATGTGTATATATTTCAGGAAAAGAAAAATTTGTACAAACGCTTAATACTAAATTTACTGGGACATCATGAGATTAACACAAGTTACCTGAGGCCTCTGTAACTATGAAATGTTCACTAGTACAGTGAACTGCTGCTCGGGGGACCTGCATCACTAAGGTTCTGCGCATACGTTCTCAATTTCTGCTATAAGGGCCATCAGTGTAGAGCGTTTTCTGTGATACACATCATCCTCTAGGGTGCCCCAGGTGAGGGAAACACCATCTGATGAGAAAATTTCATAGCATTTTTCTTTTGCCAAAGTGTGTATACGTGTTTTGGGCAGGCTTCTTAGACACAATATCTTCATGAACTTGATTTTTAAGAAATAATAAGTACCTGGGCATGATGGCACACTTCTGTAATCCCAGCACTTGGGAGGCAGAGTTAGATAGATCATCACAAGTTCAAGGTCAGCCTGGGCTCCATAGTAAGTTCAGGACTAACCTGAACTAAAAACGAGATTTTGTCTCAAAAAATCCAATAATAATAATAATAATAATAATAATAATAATAATAATATCAAGGAAATGGTTTTGTAGGTACAGTTGGGTCACTGATTAGCAAAACTTAATTGTTGGTGTTTAAAAAAATTCTCCAAAGAGGAGTCAATGGCAGAATGTGGTCTTTGAAGGAAAATGGATGGCAGTTTTCAGAAGTCCTGATATACTGCCTCTAACACTCCACCAATCTCTAACCAAATTTTCTGACAAACTACTTCACTTCATTTATGACCTAAGTCCCCTGTCATGACAAACTTTCTTGTCCAAATGTCTCATGGTCAAATAGATTCCCCACGCCCTGCCAGCATTCCATTATTTTGCTCTGTAACGCATACTACAATTAGTAACATGCCACCTGTGTATTTGTTAGGTACTCATCTTCCTCAGTCAGTTGCAGTAAGAATGGACATCATGAGAATTTACTCTGCAGAGTCCTGCATGTTTGGGCTGTGGGAGCAAAATGAGTTGTTGGGTTGGGTTGGAGTAAAATGAAGATGAAGAATTGGGAAAATTAAGGTTTTGTTTTGAAGACAATTATTCATATCCCTCTCTGTCAAACTCACTGAAAATATGATGGGGAGGAGGGAGTGGTGTTTTAAAATAAATCCATGACACATGGGAGAAACAGAAATAAAATACAGAAAGAGGCCTTCAAAGATGAGAGTAGTTACAAAACGAGTTGAATACAGTAAAACATGCATTGTGTTTTCCTCCTCATCAGGTGAGTTGGAACTTTATAGAAGAGTAAGAGTCAGGAGAGTGGAGTCAAACTATGTTTCCATAAGTGGAGGAGGAATTAAGGTTTTTTATAGGAATAAAGGGAATGGCGGACTTCGGGATGAGTGCCCAAACCGCAACCCAAAACCTACTTACTTCAACGTGCCCACACTGCAGTTCATCCAAATACTGAGATTTTAGTTTAGGGAAAAAAAAAAAAAAACTCATACATTAACACATTTTCTCTTAGAAGAAAAGCAACATGGCTGCCGTAGGGTCACCACTGCTGGTGTAAGCAAACATATTCACAGTGTAACAGCCATTGGAAGACACACTGTGGGGGTACTAACTCTAGGGAAAGTCAGGAGATGATGACTCAACTATTTTACAGTAGAACACTAACTACCATGTCGTACTTTATAGGCTGATAGAAGCCTTAGTTAGCTAATAGACTTAGTGTAAATTCATCACTGTTTCTAGAAAAGAATGATGCAGAAGCAAACAGGCTGTTTGTACTACAGTTCCATGACTCGGAAAATAATTGCATATAAATAATATCATTTATAATGTTTAGGATAAAAAAAATTTCTTGTATTTTGTAATGTTCTCACCTAGCAGTGTACCGTCTGCACAATATTCATAGCTATTTTCAAGAAATGTTTCTTAAAAATAGTTATTTTGTCTTTTTTTTTTAAATGACTAGACATACTTTGAATAGGTTTTGTGTAAGATGTTCACCAAAATGTGAATATGAGATGAAGTATGTAGACCTCAGTTGCAGCCTATTCATTACAGTGAAACTTTTAGAGAGCCTTGGATACTTTTCCTTGTCACTGTACAGCACTTTCTCGTGTGAGCGGTGTCATCGCCTGAGTTTGTAAGGCAGCTAGAGTTCAGGATGCTATCTGCCGTCTTGAAAGAGAGTCGTCTGTTTGTCCTCCCGGGCAAAACGAGATGAGTCCGCTGGGAGTCAAACGAGAGACACCGGCCTGGTTTACACTGTGCTTTTTGACTATGGGTTTTGGCACAGACCACTGAGTGTTTCTTGTTGCTCTGTATCCATTTAAAACCAAGACTCTTAAGTGTTCAGTGAAATCCATGTGAACTAATCACAGATCCAAATACGCCTATTAAAATTAGGGTTTTTTTAAAAAATTAGTTTTTTTTTTTAAGTTTCTAGAAGATTGTCACAGTACCTGTTTTAACAGAGCTGAGATAATGGATCCATGGCTAGTAGGGGAAAATTCACTTCCTGACTGTGAGATGTTTTGGAAAATATCAACGTCATTGTAACTGAACACATCAGGGCATCATAACCTGAGTGAAAGCACCGAGTAGTGGGCACATTCTTCATGTTGTGAGAGTAGCGCTGAGCAGGGAGAACTTGTCTGCTTTCAAGTTTTGCATGTGTGAACAGTTATTGCTGTGGCAGAAAGAGAAGAGAAGCTCTCTCCTTGTTCCTGTACCATTTTCTCACCACTTGAATTCTTTTTACTCTTCTTGGTACCCATGAATAATCTCTGGTTATTTACACAATGACATTTCATCTCTCTGCACTTTAGCTTTTCTTCAGAAATATTCCTTGCCTTACCAAAAAACAGAACCAAGCCATTTTTTTTAAAACCACAACTCATCATGTATCTAGGATGCTCCTGATTTGCCTTTTGAATGAGTCAGAGCTGACATATGAGCGAAAGCAAGTATGTTAAGAGCCAGATAACTTCACAACTGATCCCCGGGCCCTCCCGGTCAGAAATAGTCAGAGCACAAGTTTGATTCAGTATTTCCCCGTCGCATCACCCGAGGTAGGATCTGCCTGTCTCCTTGCTGTCTTGTGGTCTTCATAGATATTTATTATTTTTGCTCGCTTAACCTGGGATGTGAGAGAGGTAGAGATTTAGGTCTGAACAGCATATAGGGCTTCCTTCCCACCATCACGAGCTGCCTGTGATCTCACTGGGACAAGGATGACACAGACCCCGACCACGTCCTAAGTCCTAGCCTTGTGCTCTCTTCACAGTGGGGAAACCTCACAAGTGCAACTACTGCGGACGGAGCTACAAGCAGCGCAGTTCCCTGGAGGAGCACAAGGAGCGCTGCCACAACTATCTCCAGAATGTCGGCGTGGAGGCCGCCGGGCAGGTCATGAGTCACCATGGTGCGTACGAGCAGCGTTTGCCACTATAATGCCCTCCTGTGTTGCTTTCGTAGTTTTTATGGGCTCATGGTTCCCCATCCCCCTTTAAATACAGATAAAAATCTCGGTTTTAAATACTGTTGGATGGCATTAATTTCATTAGACATTATTATCCAGAGCATGTAAAATGAGCTGAGTTTTGGGAAATGTTACAGACTATATTGTTTATGATATTCTAATTATTTCTGATAACATGTGCTGGATTGACAGAATAATGGCAGCTTGCCATTAATATGCCAGAGGAAGGTCATATTCACTCCTGTGTTTGTTTCTCCAGCCACATGTTACAGACAGTTCCATGGAAGTCTGTCGGTTTCCTTAAATGAATCGGTTGTTTTGCATTATTTCTTCAGTGTAAGTGTTCGGTAAAATATTTTCAAGTTGCTTGAATCTGTTCCATGAATTATCTGGGAAATTTACAGTTTTGCTTTCCACTTATGTCAAGAATACTCTAAACCCAAACTAGACAGTGTCTCCTGCTTTAAACCTCTGACAGTAAGATATCTCATCTCACAGTACTGTCCAGTATCGCAGGAAAAAGGTGGCCTCCAGGTCTATTGGCTGCAATAACTCTTAATTCCTGAAAAGTTGACTAATGTCAGCCCTACAAAGGAAAGTAGTGCATATAAGGACTTTACATTTGTCGTGTTTACCTTGTCTTACTAATTTCTATCAGAGCTGATTTTGTTTTTCATCCAGATACACACAAAATTTTAGCCTGTTAAGGTATTTACATTCCTCACCTAAAAACACTTTGGCCAATATTAAATTATATAATTCACTTACTTATAAATGGTAAATATCTATTTATTGACTTATTTAGCTCAGGACATATCCAGCTCATGAATAATCATGTATACTTTTGTTTTCTATACTGTGGAACTGTTTACCAGAGAGTTACTGATTATTTGTAGTTGAGTTTGGAATTTTTTCTAAATTTAAAATATTTGCTGTTATCCTAAGTATTCTATTTTCTTATACTGAGGATAGGTTTTGTGTCATTCATTTGTTGATTGAATCCACTGGTTTTTATACCATTGTTAACAACAGTTTGTATAAAGCTGTATTTCAGCTCCTGGTAAATTTGACACTGAAAGCTTATATGACTGGGGCATGTGAGGGTAACGAGAGGTTATAAAATGATGGGGGTTGGAGTCCAGTAAACCTGGTCTGGCTGTGTAGTATCTGAGTGTGTTATTGGGGAGAATTAAATGTGGCTGGACATAGTGAATGTATTTCCAAAACAGGGCTTTTTACTGTTACATTTCAGGGCATTAAGAACTAAGAAACAACACATGTGCCGTCCACTGTAGAGCTGTAACTTACCAGTGTCAGTTTTGAGACTTCATCTGCCTACTTACAACACTGCCCCAGGTCAAGCGCTGGTTTTAAGGGTGGCTTCACTCGGGGAGCTGAAGGAGGCTCAGGCACATGTGAAAGCTTCCTGGAAACACCGTCCGGGAACCGTATTCATGTTTCCCCCTTGCAGTCCAGACATTTGAGTCGAATACCCTCCACATTGTTGGCTGTTTCTCCTTGAGTATATTTGTGGGATTCTATGTGCCATACATAACTGAAGAAGACACAGAGTCTTTTCAAGGACTTCATGATGCCAGGAAGCTATAGATACATACAGGAAGCTACCAATAAATAATTAAAATCAACCCTATCTTGGTCAATTGACCTGACATAGAATTAGTGTTGGCAAAAAACAATTGCTTTGGAGAAAGAAAGAGACAAGTATCTTAAACTCCTGGGGCTCCAGTCTCTTTCCTTTTCTCAGTTTCTGTAGCTCTTACCAGGCATCAGCCCTTAACCAGTGGTGTGAGACTGAAACAGAGTGGGAACAGGAGTGGCAGAGAGGGAACATGGGCGGGGGTGCAGAGCAGAGCCAGGGAGGGGTGGAAAATGAAGGGGTTCCTCACATCATTTATAGACTTAATATCGTAAATACTGCATATTGTTTTAACTGCAATAACAGGAGTATTAATGCCATTCCATACTGTGCATTTCTAGGTTGGTTGTACTAAAATGTAGAGATCATCCTAATGTCCTTTCCCTCATGTTAATGCAGTTAGTAGGGAGTTGGCTGATGATGTAGGAGATGATGAATGCTGTGAGAAAATTGCAAGAAAAGGTAGCCAGGTTTCATCCCTGATTTGTCTCCTGAACAGAGCTTGCAAGTGTCACCTTTAAAGTCCAGCCACAAGGTCCATATTCACATTCTGCCCTCTTTCCACTCTATGTTGCTATGGCCTCTGTTTCCTTGCTCTGCTCTTATTGTTAGGAGTGAGGGTTGCCACCCCCGGGGCTGATGAATTCTTCTTGTGTTTCTCACACAATTGTGCTTCCCGACTTCTCTTTTCCCAAACATGTTTGTTAGCCCCATATTGCCTCTCCTACTGAGGACGGTCTGGAAGAAAAGAGGCCAATCTCTTAACTTTGCTCAGAAAACATTTATCAAGGGCTCCCTATTTGCCAAATTCCACTGAACATTTTGGGGATATAAAGATAAATAGACGCAAATTTCTTTCCTACATTTATATTGTGGTAGGGAATCCATTGTTAAAGTAATAAAATAAAATGAAACGAAAGTTGTAATAAAGATATGTCCCCAATTCTGTAGGAGTGAAGATGTAGGGCTAGCCTAGTGGAGATACTTCTTACAAGATACTTCTTACACGCAGCAGTGTCTGAGCTGCGCACAAGAAAAGAGTAAAAAATGCACATATGTGATGAGACACAGAAACTGGATGCACAGAAGAGGCTGGAAAGTGTAAAAGACCTTGGCAGTGTCCATCTGCAGGGTTATGATTGGTAGGTGAAAAGATTGCAGTAGATTGTTATGCAGAAGCACAGCTTTTTGTGCAAATCCAGTATATGAGTTTCCCCTACTGAATAATCAGATTTATGCCTTGTAAAGAAAAACATCAACCTGCAGTGGTGATGTCTGCCTGGGGCAGAGGGAGGTGTGAGCAGTCTGGAAGTGATCATACCAGGAAAGATGAAAGGATGTGAGTAGGAGAGCAAGTCAGAACACTGAAGACATATTTCAGAGGTGGTAAGAGGTTCTTAAGTGTTGGTTGAGTTTGAGAAAAAGGGAGGAATTTTATGACCTTCGTTTTGGAAGTAAAGATAACAATGAAATGATTTATGATATGATTTGTCTTATTTGAATGTTATCTTTATGCTGATGTTTTGTGTCTTATTAATCTTGAAGGAAAAGCTTTAAAAAGCAAGCTGTGTAATTACCCTTTCCTCCTTTACCTGAAGGTCAAAATGAAAGTATCGATGAGAAACATGGCCAACTACAAAGCTACTAGGTATTCTTAGGTTTATGCTTTCAATTCTTTGGAAAAGTGGGGTGTTCTTTCTTAGAGCCTTCGAGGTATAATTCAAGGTAGCTTTCCTCACTTATTCCCATTGAGTAGCATCATTTTCTTCAATAAGCTCTACAGTATCCATTCACTACGTATCGTATGTTCCTCATGCTATAAATGCTAATAGAGACTCAAGATTGAATAAAGTATACTCGCTGTGGATATGGTTAAGTACTGTTGGGGCAAAGAGAGCACATCCAAACACGCTAAGTCAGATTGGCTTTCCAGGGTGAATCTTCAAGGAGTGTTAAGTTTGAGCTCAGTTTTAAAGAGTAAAAAACAGCAAGCTACTAAGTGGAGAAGAGTGTTTTATTCAGAGAGTAACATATGTGGGAGAAAAAAGGAAATCTAAACAGGGAGGGTTGAGAACCTACAAGTAGCTTTGTTTGATTGAGGCCCAGTTTTTGAGGACAAGAGAAGGCAGCAAGCCCATAGAAAGAGGCTAGATGGAACACTGAGGACTTATTGTGTAAAACAAAGGATTTTGTACTTTATACTAGAAGCAGGATTATGCTTTTATTTTTTAACAATAATATGGGCTATTCAGGAATTCAGAAACAAGTAGACCAGTTAGGAGACTGCTCTAGTGGTCACAGTGGGCCTAGTCGCCTGGAAAATCTAAACAGGCTAGGTAACTAAGTGTAACTACACATATATGCTCTAAACCACACGGTACCTCCATGTGTTGTTGGTAAGAAGATGTGATAGGAAGAACAGATAGGAAACTAAATGGGAAAAAATCTGGGATTTGCCCCTGATGTCTAGCATGCATGATGGAATACCTACTAGTACATTCACTGAGGTGTCAATTAAGGAAATATGAAGAAATTGTGGGAGGAAGATGGATGTTTCCATTTTTTAACACATTTTCGATACACCTCTACAATAGTCAAGTAAAACTGTATAGAAGAAAGTTGAATGTACAGATCTTGAACTCCTAAGAATCATCTAGAAAGGAAGTGACTATCTCACAGCCTTCATGTTATAGGCAGTAGCCTGAAGTAATGGGTTTTAATAAGGTCTTAGTCCATTTTGAGTTGCTCTAACAAAAATACCTAAGGCTTAGTACTTTGTAAAGGTATATTTTGGTTTGTGGTTTCAGTCATACAAGACCAAGGAGCTGGCACTGACTTCCAGTAAGGGCCTCGTGGCAGACAGTGTCAGTGTTAGGATCCTGTGTAAGAGAAGGGTCACATGGTAAGAGAAGAACCAAGGAAGCCAGAGGATTCATGCCAGCACTCTTATAATCCTGCACTCTGGGGAGAATCCACTGACATAACCCACTCAGGGAGACAAGCGTTAATCTCTGCACAAGGGCTAGTTACCTTCTACAGGTCCCACTTCCTTTTAATATTCTCACTTTAGAGACCAAGCTTCTAGTGCATAAATCTTTGCGGGAACAAATCATATCTAAACCACAGCATAAAGCAATATGGGTAAATAAGGGGTGACACACCCATAAATCCAGCATCCTAGCAGGAGGAGAAAACAAAAGCCATAAAGATGAGATGAGAAAGGCAAAGTAGGACTGTGGGAAAGATGATTTCATAGCAGCCAAAGCAAGTAACAGCACTGGCAAATGATACAGAGAAAAATAACTCAATATAAATGAAAAATTTTTAAATTACATTTATCAGTATGGAGAAAATTTGTGTCAAAGTTGGAGACAATTCTTTTTGCTTACCTGAGTTCCCTCACCCAATCTAGATCTTTCAGTTGTTTCTGCCTGGAATTTCAATTTTGAGTGGTTGGTTTGTTAAGGAAACAAAGCTATGTTGGGAAAACTCTTATGGTTCTTGTCTTTATAATATATCATCATTAGGAAAATCATGCAAGTAGAAATATACTTTTATCCAAGTTACAACTTCAGATAAGTTCAAAAATGATGCTTGGTCAAAGAAGTGAAGTTAGTACATTGGAATATTTTAAATCTGGATAAATATCTTGTATACTAATGAAGTTAAGATAATAGGTATCCAGATAATCTGTTTCATGTTTTAATATACATTGAGAAATAGTTTGTTGAGTTGCACCCAAATTCGTGAAAGCGACAATCCAAATTTGGTGGGAAATGCAAATATGGTCCTTATGGATATCTCAAGCTGGTTTATAAGATACTGGTGTTGCAAACAAATCAATAAAAAATAGTGTTTCAGAGTGGTTAAGAGCCTGGACTGAGGAGCCTCACCTCAGTGGCAACGTTCCCCACTGACTAGATGTAATTTTGAATCAAGTACTTAAAATCTCTAGACTTTGTTTCCCCATCTATAAAATGAAGATAGTAACAGTACCTGTTTATTGAAGTTGTTGCAAGGTGTAAATGAATTATTAAATGCATGGCACTTAGTACTTGCTGTATGTCAGTTGTTGGGAATATGGTAGTGAAAAATAAAATCAGCTTTTGATACAAGCAGCTGTAAAAAAGAATCTAGAACTCTGCCAAAGTCACTGTTTTCAGTTCACAGAAGCTTCACTGAACTTGGGGCAGATCGTCTGAATTGAGGTGAATGTGGTGGGGGACAGTTCCCACACTCCAGTTTCATTTTGAGTATTAGATATGTGCAAATATGAAAATTCAAGGCGACTCAGAGGAGAGCTGCCAAATGTAGACTACTCATTTCAGAACCAATTAGCATATTCAACGGTGGGGGCAAACCCTACTAACCAGTTTTGTTAAAAGCAAAATTTATGACAAATTTTTTTCTTGCCATTTTTTTTTTTCTTTTTGGATCTAGGTCTGCAGCCCTAGTTTCATCTTTCGTTCACATGTAGATTACTTCATAGTTTTATAGTTATTTTTAATAGGATAGTAAGTACTATAAAATCTACTACTCAAAACAAAGGATGAGATTTTTGGTTCTCATCTGTATGCCGTTTCCTGGTCCCCCATCATGTCACTGCTGCCATTCTGTTCTGGTTCCCTTTACTGAATAGTTTCTCTTGAATTTTCTTTTAATTGAGTCATTTCATTTTCTTTTAAATAATTTTTTAGTTGGTAAAAGTTTACAGAATGTCTTGGGTTATATCTTTTCCATTGGATAATGTGAATAATATCAGCAAAGATGACACATTTGTCACTGAATCTCCTTTTGGAAAACATTTTTTCCATATTAACATCCAGTTGTTGGAAAGTCTTTGCTGTTCATAGTTGAAGGTTCTGTCTTTCTCTTTTGAACCCCTGGCTTACCACAGGGCTACCTCTCCAAATTCTGGGTCTCTTATTAGAGGTAGAGATTAACTTTTGCTGACCAAGCTACTAGATTACCCAAAGCATAGACAAATTGTTAATTTCTTTAAGCATGTTCAAATTAGGAAAACAGCTGAGAGCTTAACTCAAGTGGTACCACTCCTGCCTTGGAGGCACAAAGGCCCAACTGCAATCCTTGGTACAAAAAAAAAAAAAAAAAAAAAAAAAAAAAAA
>PVIR01001898.1:0-41148 GCA_004026965.1 Petromus typicus
AAGACTTACGTACTAAGTTAGTCAATCTTTGGGCCATGACTCCTGGAAGTCCAAAACCCACCTGAAAATTTCTGTGGCGTCTCATGAGCTAATATTGCTTAATCACCTTGGTTTCCTACACCACATAGGCTAGACCACTCCTTGATGTAGCACTTTAGGTTGAGAACACATTTATGAACCCCTTGAGGGTATGTTATTGCTCATTTATCTGGCATGTGTTTATAGCCTATTCATTTGTGTTGTATTTGTGAATATCACATTTCTTTGATTAAATGTAAACTTCTTGAAAACAGAGATGCTATTGCTAGACCTTAAGCTTCCAAGAGCAGTAACACTGTCTTTTCTGAGAAAGCCTCACTCCACTCATTCTACACATACTACTTTTGAAATGCTTCATCTTTCTTTAGTACAAGCAACAGGGCAATGACCTGCTCCAATCACTGGTTATTCTAACCAACCAAAGAAGCAACCACAGGGTTTTCTCTCGTAACACTATAAAAAGACAGACAAGATTGGATCAGTTCACAAGAATTTAGCTCTTCAATTAGGTGGTACACACAATAGTAAAGTTTACTTTTGGACAAAACAGTCCAAAGTAGGGGTTCTTGATTTGCTGTGGCTCTCTTCCCTGAGTGGCTCGGGGATCCAGACTTCTTCCTTCTCGATGCTCTAAAATCCCTTAGGGTTTCATCATTTCCTTTATCTACTTGTCATAAAGAAAAACTGAGTGTAGAGAAGGCACATTTTTTACAAGGCTTAATCCAGAGGGTCAGCTATCACATGTACTCAGTCCCACACACACACTTCTCACTGCACACTGGGAAATGTAGTCTATTCAATCATTATATAGAGGAGAATTGATAGGTTCAGAGATACTGGACTTCAACACGCATGCTTTGTCTGCTTTGGGACTACCCAGGCAGATAAAATAACGGGCAACAGATTCAAAGTAGCCTTTTTAATTGCCTTTTATCATTGTGCATTTTTTTTTCCTCTAATAGGCTTGGTTATTTTTCTCAATGTAATCACCTTTCAAACTGACTCTTATTCCACCTGCTTTATAGTGGTTACCAGAAGATAAAAACGTAATAACCCCAACGTTATAATTATGGCTGTGTTTTAAGTATTTTGAAAATCAAGTAATAAATGTCTCATTTATTCATTTCTTTTTAAACAAAATATAATATGCAAGATAACCTCAATCTATACCAATAAACTATTACCATATTACTTTCAAAATATATTATTTATCCTACTAATTTCTTCCAATTAGGATTTCCAGCCTCACATACATTTCTACATTTCCACTTCTCAGAACAAGGGATGCATTTTTACTAATTTTATTGTTTTCAATGTTCCTAATCACTTGAGTCTGAAGAAAAATGCATTTGTTTGGTCAACAAACACGTCTGAAGAGTCTGCTCTGTGCTCACCAACTGGAAATTTGAGAAAAAAAAATAGGCGCAGATCACCAAGAAAGTACTGTCTATATAGCAGACACATTGTAACAGGTATTTATAGCTCACTTCTCTATGGAGCTCTGAGCATTGCTTTGTAGGACAAGAAAAAGGAGGTACTGAACCTAGCTGGAGGATGTCAAGAAGATATTATTCACCAATATCTGTCAAATCCCCATTCTGTACTCCTGCTATGATGGGCAGGCGAAGGCTACAAAAGAAATAAAATGTTCTCTCCTTGTCCTTGATAAGCACATCATCTCTGCTCACGGAGCACTAATGTTCTCTGCAAGGCCATGTAGACTGCGGTGACTCGATGAAAAGGGTATTAATGATGTTGGAGATGAGGTGAGCTGCCTGGGGAAGGTCAAGCTTTAAACTGGACCTTGAAAATTTGTTTTGATTTGGATGGAAGTTGGACATAAAGTGACTGGCTTTGTAGATAAAGAACCATAAGGAAGAATATAGCTATTTTATTCTGATACACTAAAAATATTAATCTTTTTGAAGTAAAAGGAGTTAACAGACAATAACGGAAGAGAATATAAAGACTCTGCATGAATAAAGCCTTATTAATTGAGCAGGTGACATGAGACTAAAGGTGTACACATTAAGGGACCACGTAGTTTCATGACATTTGATATCAAAACTATTTAAAGATAGTTAAGTTTGTTGCAGTGCTATTACTCAGCCTATCCGCAAAAACAGCAGCACCCTAGTGGCTCCCCTGCCCAACCCACTGTCTAGGCCTGCACTGGTTCCCTGAGACACACGCCTCTCTGCCTAAGGCAACCCCACTGCCCACTGCAAGCTTAGAGAAAGCCGCCTCCTCCAAGGGAAGGATTTTCCCTGGGGAGCTGGAGGCTGGGTTGGAATCCCAACTCTTGTACTTAACCCTGAGGAAAGTACAATTTTCTCTGTGACAGACACCGTGGTGGACTAGAGGAAGAAGCCCTCCCAAGTCTCTCAGGAGGTGCTCACTGAGATTCATGGGTCCTCGGAATCAGGGGTGATAAAATCCTAAAAATGGAAAGTAACTGCAAGGAGAAGCTAATTGGATGAACTCCAGATCAGGGATGTGGAGGGATAGATGCAGGACCACCTTTCCATCCCAGCGCCAGGAAATACAGCCTGGTCTGGCTATCACGCCCCGCCTCATGCCGGAGGAGAGCATGACACAGTTGCAGCAGCCCGGCTGCAGCTTCCAGCCATCACTCAGGATCCCCCCCATCCTCAGTGTCTTTCCGCTGGCCGGGGCCAGTGGCCTGGGCTAGTTAGGAACCTGGAACCAGGCAGTGAGGATCTGTTTATTGGACAGTGCTGCAAGGATGTGCAGTGGTTGTGCATGGTGTGAGCTGAGGGTGGAGTCATGAGCAGTGTCAGCGTGACTACTATCCTGCCGACCACCAAACACCACCGAGCGAGCTCCGTGCCCATGTACAATCTCACCCACTGCCCACCCTCCAAACACTAGACTCCTACCCAGGGAGGACCCATCCTCTACCCACCAAAAGCTGCTGAGCCTGTGCCTATGTGAACTTCCTCTGATCAACCCTCAAACACGACTGAATTCTGAGCAGAACAGCCTTCCTGTGCCAAGCCTTACCCTCCACTGAATCTGAAGACTGAATGGAGACTCTGTGGGAGGTATAGACAGAGAAAGTTGTAGAAAAAGGCCAGATCAGAAGATGTTCACTGTCAGCTCACCCAGAGAGACATGGAAGAAGACATAAGCTACTGCAGGGGTTATCATGGAGGGAAGGGACCAGACACGGCTGAAGCCACTTCAGAGCTCAGTAGAGGACAGCATGCTTGACCAGTCCTACTCTCCTCTCCCCTACTCCAATGCAATCAAAAGCATCTAAGCAGAAAGCAGAAAAACCTCCAGCTAGTCACCTAACAGAGCTCTACTTGCAGAAGAAATGAGAAGTAGGGCCAGTAGTGTTTTGCCCACACCCACAAGCCCTACACTCATTACTAGTGCTCAAGAAAATAAACTATTGGAGGAGTGGAACCAGGTCAAGCCTGGTTGATATATTCAAGCTCCTAGTCACAACTGTTAGGACTGTTGATATATTCAACTCCTAGTCCACAAGGACTGGAGCTCAGATCACTCCAACTGCTCCAAGACAAAGTATCTCTCCACTGTTTTAGCTGAGGAAGAATAACATACTGGTCAAATTCTGACTGCAGTATAAGGAGAATGAAAAGGATTATTTATTTTTGTGTTTGTGTATGTATGGGATTTGTTTAGTTGGTTGACTGGTTAGGTTTTTTTCTGGGTTTTTTTTTTTCCTTTCATCTGAGGTGTGTGTATAAAGGAAGAGATGTTTATATATGCGAAATGGAGAATAAGAATTAATAGGAACTTAGTGTAGGTAATATCTCTCATGATGAGGTTAACCCTCACCAAAAATTGTCCATGCAGGATTCTAACACAAAGTTCCTGTCAACAGTCATTTGTTTCAGCCTTCTTTCCACTTCCAGCCAACCTACTTTTCTTTCTTTTCCTGCTTCCACAAATAACCTCACAAACTTTTCCCTACCTCTATTCAAGATAAATACAGTATCACCAAAGTCCTATCTTTTTTTCTTTCTTCCATCTGTTATTCTATTTTTCTTCTATCCTTTCAGATATACTTTTTCTTCTTCCTTTCCTTCCCTATCCTCTGTATTCCATGATAGTCATTATCAGTGCTATGTTTGACAACCTATTAACAAGGATTTCCTAGCTACTGACTGGGATTATTAAAAATTCAAAGTGTAAGGATTTCCTTTCCACCACAAGCCACATACAACTATTTTTTTTCCACCCTTATGTTTGGGTTGGTGCCATACTGCTTGAAACTTTTGGCACTGGTGCCATGGATGATAATTATAAGCATTAGAGAATTCCTTTATTTCTGTTCCTACAGGAAAGAAGCCACACATCATAGTCAGCAGAGCATCTTTAATCACAACACCAGTCTAAGTGATGGCACTCTAATTGCCAGTGTTGTAGCTAAGAGGGATGAAGGGGGAAGTCAACCCTGAGGGCACTTTTTGGGACAGCCTTATTAGCCACAAGGAGAAATCATGTTGCAATGATTTATTCTGTTTTAACATGGAGAAGATTTGAATTGGTCAAAACATGAATGTTCTTCTCTTTATGTCATTTTTATTTGAATAGGTTAACATACTCAGATATGTTGGAGAGTGGCAAACTGAAGGACCACCCCAAGCAACATGAACTCTAGCCATGCCACTGGTAGGTGTGCCCCTTGAGAATCTCATAAAAGATTTGGCATTTTTCTCTAGAGAAAAAAAAATGCACTTAATCACATTACTGAAGTATATTGCCTTGAATTTTAGACTGAATCATTCCTCGGAAATTCTAATTAAGATCAAATTACTCCAAGGATAATTTTGAGAGAAACTTGTTAAAGGTAAGTCTGAAGAACTGTGATTTGGAACTACTGGCAGAATCAGAAATGACCAGGTCAGGAATGAAGGATCACCAGTGTGCTATCCTTCTGGCACTATAACTAAATACTTGATAGAATACACTTAGGAAGAGGAAGACAGCCAAACGTGATGTCTCACACCTACTTCCCAGTATTCTAGAAGCTGAAGCAGGAACATCACAAGTTTTAGGCCAGCATGGACTATATATTGAGACTTTCTCTAAAAAATGAAAAAAGGGAGAAAAGAAAGGAGGGAGAGAGGGAGAGGGCAGACAGAAAGAGAGGGAGACACAGAGAGAGACATGGAGACAGACAAGGAGAGGGAGAGAGAGTGGGAGAAGGAGATTTGGTTCAGTTTTGAAGGTTCTATCCCATGATGTTTGGCCATTTTGCTCTAAGCTTGCAATGGGCAGCACATCCTGAAGGGTGCATACCTCATAGCCAGGCAGCAAAAAACAAAACAAGGAAAAGACACCAAAGATACTAGGTTGGTTTCACAATCTCCTTTGAAGACAAGCCTCTGACAAAAGTAAGAGCTCCCAGAAGCCTCCAGTTCCAAAGACTCCAGCACCTCTCAGTAGTGCCACTCTGTGGAGCGACACTTCAATATGTGGGGCACTGAGGTATATTCAAGATCCAAACCACAACAACCATTTTCTATAAAATTATTTCCAGACCATTTGAGCAAAACTTCACCATTGATGCCAACTGCTTGGGGTCAGAAGTAACAGATTTGCATAGCTGCCTGTTACCTGTTTGTACCCAACTTGATCCTCTACACCTCAATAATTAATATAATACCTAGCACAACTGGCTAGTAGTGAGCCAGCCTGGGATGACATTTACTAAGAAAGGAGAGGAAGAAGAGGCTCTGGATTTTACCCAATCTGGGCAGCAATCTAGATAAATAATCATCACTGGGTAGTCTCCATATGCCTGTATCTGGAAAGAGTCTTTAACATGGGCTTCAAAGCAATCAAATTTTACTGTTACTAATTATGTCAGGTCTAGTTTTCTCTCCAGTTTTCTAGTCTGAGTGCATACTTCCAAATAGATGTGCATCTTATATATATAGCAAGATTTTTACTGCAGTTTGTATACAAGTAAGATTCACTTAGAAAAGCCAAGGATCCTAATAGGCAAGGTCCCAGATTCACTGTGGCACAGCCAATCTGCAAACAGCATGTGACACTGTGATAATGTGAGCATTTCTTTTCCAAAAGCATGATTCAGAAAAGCATTCTTCTCTCCTTAAATTTTATCTCCTTGAATCTCAAATAACTTTTTAAGTGAAGATTATTTCACATTCCTGTTTTTTAAATCACCTTTGTTCAAAAATATTAACTTAATTTTGCCCCAAAATTGTCTGAATGAAAACCATATAGAATTATCTTCAAATACCTAGAAATCACTTTTATTTGAGTTATCAAATTCTGCTCTGATAATTTTGAGTTTGGCTCATGAGAAGGAATTTTCTCTTTTTGATAAAGCCAATAAAAGCTAGTTGTTGTTACCTGATGAAGAAAAAAAAACCCTTCTTTTGAAGTTTTCAAAAGGGAGGGAGCTTGCATATAGCCTTCACTTTCTGTAGAGAGAAAATAGTTGACTGAGTGAAAAATAAATTGTGGAGAAGAAATTACTACACCAAATCCATCCAAATTGTTTTCAGACTCAGTTTTAAAGAATTGTTAGTGTCACAGACATATCAATGAGTTCACGATTAATTATTGTGAACAAGAGCTAAATTACGCATTTTTGTCTTTTACTTATACCTTTCAGTTGTTAGGAAACAAAAATGACATTTTAAGTGATAACTTTTAAAGCCCATGCAATTTAACTCAAAAATATTAACACAACACTCAGTATGTTGGTTCATCCTACAGCAGCACCTCCAGACTAGTTGCTCAGTTCTCACCTAATTTCTTCTGTGTGTCCCTCTCTCGTAGTGCACAGGGTACACTGTCTTCCCTAGACTGGGAAGATGGAACCCTACAGATTAAGATCTCCTTAGCTGGAACAGTAGTTGATGACACTGCAATGACATTACAAAAGTTTTACACTATGAAAGCTACTAATGAGCTTGAATTTTCAAAGATTTACTGTCAGAGAGATCAAAGACAACACTGAAGAAGCCTTTCTTGCATAAGAAAGGAATTTTTCCCTCTCTTCTCATCCTTGCTCAGCTATTATCATTCATGCTTGTTACTGTCTCCCCTAGAAACTGGTGAATTTAGGAAACCCAAATTCAATTAAATATTTTCTGTAAACCAAACCATCTTAAAGTTCAGTGATTTAAGCTAACCCTTTAAATTTCACACATGTAAGTCCTCTAGATGGTTCTGCTGATCAGGGTAAGCACTTTCACAGGTGGGAGGCCTTCTTGGGAAACTGGGCTGACTACCCTGGACCACCTGATGTCTTATCCTCCATCACCTCCCCAGTTAGGTTTGCTTACATGACCACGGGCAATGTTCCTAAACAGAATAGAAGGATATGGAGCTGGTTGAACTTGACACCTATCTCTTTGCTGCACTGGACTTAGTGAAGTAAGTCACAAGCCAAGTCCAGGCTCACAGCTTGCAGAAATGGACTTTACCTCTTTACAGGAAAAGTGGGGAAGTCTATTGCAAAGGGAATTGTGGAGAACATTAGATATCATGGAATTCTGCCATAAAGACAAACAACCCTTCCAAGCAAAACAAGATTCTGTATACAGAGTTTAATTTAGAATGAGGAAAATGATTTCTAATAGGAAAGAGTCTTAAAAGAACTAAGCATGTTAACCCATAAAGCCAGGCTCCTACTTTACCCAAATGACCAGGTTTCCCCTCTGAGCTCTATGCCCGGTCACTTCCATTCACCTCAAACAATCTTTCAATTCACACCCAGGAAGGAGAGTTTGGAGGACAGCATTTGCTGAAAAGTAATTTAGACAGCCTCTGGCCTGGAATGTATCCATTGAACTAGAAGATTCAGTAGCTACCAAAATAAAACTCTTGATTGACAAATGAATGCTTGGCTCCTTCTAATGGAGGGGGCTGGAAAGCAAAGGAATTGGCAGGAAAGGTCAGTGCAAGAACACATGCACCACAAAGTTCCTGCCAATGTACCACCAACTCCCAGGAGGCCTCAAAGAAGGAGGAGAGAAAAGCCCATGGCTGTGACCAAAGGGAGCAGCATACCTGTAAAGGCAAATCCAGCAGAAATGACAAAAGTAATAATGCAATAAGAATCAGAAGGCAAAAAATAAAAAGCTTTGAGTTTTCACAAAGGTTAAAAAATACTAGTCCTTCAGGAAAATGAATTCCTGGCATGGATCCAATTTCTCTACTAGTGTGTCTGTGATATTTGCACATTCAGCAGCAAAAATAAACAGTTCCTTGATATGTAAAGGGTTGATCCTAAAATTGTGGATTACCAAGTCCTTTTCTTTTCCCTGTATTTCCTTAATCTAGATAAATGGAAGATCAGAAATATACAATAATGGCAGAGTATAATTAGGAATAATAAAAATTATTGACTACTATATAGAAGAAGCATTGTAAATGTTAACTGCAAGCATCCTAGCAGCCCAGAAAGGAAAGTTTCATTATATGCCATTAATAAATTTAGAATGTTAAATTTAGAATGGAGAGCTAACACACACAAAAGTTCACATGTACATTCCATATTCACACCCATTTCTATTTCTGACCTCAAAGAAAACTGTCTAACAAATTTCCTTGAAACAAGAAGACCAATTCAGACTCTGGGGCTTGTCACCATCACCTGCAGGCTGAGCTGAGTTGACAAGCTCATGTCCCAAATGAATGACAGAGCCCAGGCTTAAACCTCTTCTGCTACCGCCTAGTCCCTGCCCCTGGCCTTGCATTCCAGATATGAAAATTCAATCAAATCAGTGAATTTATTCATTCATTCCAGCATTTCTCCATGGGCAGCTTCTGTGTCCCAGGTTCTGGCTGAGAGGATATGGTGGGAACAGTATTCTGAGTTCCAGCCCGTGGGAAACTTAGGACCCAGCAGTAACACAGCAATGCTGGTAAAGAAGCCCAAAACAAGGCAAAGAGAAGTTTGAGGTTCAAACATTGACATTATTTCTATTTCTTCCTTCTCTTTCACTCATTTGAACTTTGTCCTTTCTTTTCTTCTTTGCCCTATTCACAGCGCTTTATAATGACAGTTCTTCCTCCAATATTATTCAATGACTCAAACAGCCAACTGGAACTCCTGCTCCCCACAATCAAGACTTTCTTATATAAATTAAAGGATTGGGAAAACAACTGTGCTGGAGCTTTAAAGATTCTGAGAACATTCACTATCATCACAGCAGTTCCCTTAATCTCTTTAGTACAGTAGTAAAAGTCTGTGCCAGGAATTTTCTCCATAGGGTGCTTATGGAAATATCTTCTTTTTTTGATGTCTTTCTTTTGTTTAGCATTATGCTGATATTATTAGAGGAAGTTAAGTTCAGGTAATACCTTCAGAAACAAAAACTTGGTTTGGTGCAGTTGCTTTTATGGGAGATGGTCCCAGCAAGTAGAAATGAGGGCAAGGAACAGGAAATAGGAAAAGGCAATAAAGCTGTGCATTAATATGCTGCTTATCTATGCAGGAAGCTAGAGCTCTCTCTCTCTCTCTCTCTCTTGCTGAGGAGGCTCTGAGGAACTGTGTGGACCATAATTTAGACTTGCCTCATCAGAGGACAGGAAGCCTGAGTTAGTTACATACTAATTTCCCTCAGCCTTTAGGGTAGGATTGTTCCACAGGGCACTGACTCCCCAGCACTTCCATATAGTGCCTGTACAGGGCTGATCAGCATCCAAGAGCCCTCTAAGTCAGGCAAGTTGAGATGTCACATGCTACGCTTGATGAGGGTTGCGGGTACCTCCCATGGAACTGTTTTCTTTCATGCACTCAAGATGAGAGGACTAACAGGGTGCAGCCCAGTGCCTCAGGAGCATCTGCCAGTAGTAACAATAGTGTTTTTTGAATAGTAATAATTACAGATGTTTTTAAAATTATGAGATTGATGTTATCATATTTTCTTCATAATGTTATACAGTATGAGAAATCAGCAGTGATACAGATGTTCTAGTGTTCTTGGAATTCTAGTCTGTTCTTGCTAAATAGAATGGACTTAGTCAAAATACCTTCAGTTGTCATCAATACAGCCTATATGTTATGCTTGGAAATACTAAACCGAATTTTTCTAATTTTTCAAATTATTTCAGTTCCATGAACATCTGGCCTAATAATGCTCAAAAAGAAAAAAATCAACAACTCTATTTTTCCTTACTCCAATATATAAATCAGTACTATAGAGTCCAACAGATAATTAGCAGGTCTCAGTTTATTTTCAAAATAGCCTCCAATATAATTCATATGGCAATTTCAGCAATGGAATATTTATCTTTCATGCCAATAATCCTCCATATAAATATGTTGCCAAAAACATTATGTGGCCACGCTCCCATCTGCAAATACGCTTATTTTTCTCTGTTCCATGCCAGGACACTTAATCCAGTCATTATAATAAATTGCTGTTTTCTCTGCCCCTTTTATGTAACTATTAGTGTATGTACCTGCAAGAATTTTGAGATTTTAAGAATATAGGAAAATTTGCCAGAAACAACAGAATCATTCCCATATTTCATCTCTTTGGTCTTTGATTTTTCAAAAAGTAAGTACTTAAGTATATTTCTTCTAAAATGCCACTATGCATTTAAAGAGATTTCAAATGATATTTTTTTTATTCCATATTCTAGCTGTATCCAAGTCTTACTTAGCAACCTTGTGCTTTGGTAATATAGTACAAACCATCAGAATTTCATTTGCTTTGCCTACTGGTAGATGTAGAAATATACTCATGGTCATTGAAACTACAGCAGAGGAATGAAACAGTTTAATGTAAGTTTACTGCAAAGAAAAAAAATCAGAATAACACTTCTGAAAAAAAAGTAGAAAATAGTCTATGGGTCTGCCAGATGTGATAAAACTGAAAGTCACAATTATTCTTGGCTCTGTTCACTAATACAATGTATTTATCATGATTCCCAATCATTTCTCTTAAATATTGTGATGGTTTAAGAAATGTATTTATACTATACGTTTCAATTCCATATGTAAAATTATTACTTCCTTCTGCTCCCCTTTGATGCATTTTGCAAATCACATCAAGGCCAGAGAACCTCCTATGGCTTCCTTTCAGTGTTTACAGGGGGGTTTACTGTGTCTGTTTTTATCCTTTGATATCAAAAGGTCCACTCAACAAATCCACCAGGATTACAGGGGTGCTCATCAAGACATTATTAATAACAAAATTCTGAGTAAAGTCAACAAACCAAGTTTGACAGATTTATACATGCTTCTAGTATATTTGCTTAACTGTAGTGAAATGCTCTAACCCATCAATGAAGAATATTTTATTAGCTTACTAATTAATTAAAATGTTCAAAATATTGGGCCGGGGAGTTAGCTCAGTGGTTCCGGCGCCTGTCTTGCAAGCGCAAGGACCCGGGTTCGATCCCTGGTAACCACATACAATACTGGGCGTGGAGACTCACGCCCAGCAGCAACCAGTACCACATACCACAGTGCCGGGCGTGGTGGCTCACGCCTGTAATCCCAGCACTCGGGAGGCAGAGGCAGGAGGATTGCTGTGACGTGAGTTAGAGGCTGAGCTCAGGGCCAGCCTGAACCACAAAGCAAGACCCTGTCTCAAAAAACCTAAAATAAATAAATAAATAAATAAATAAAATGTTCAAAATATTAACCAATTTTTATTTTAAACTAAACTAATAAGAAAATTGTGGGGTTTTATCATGATATGTATCACAATATCGCATGCAAATTAAATAATTCAGACTTGGGCTTTCTGGTCTAGTTTAAATATTGGGGTAAATAAGCTTCCAATAGTCTTGCTAACAATCTACTGTTTTTCAAAACAGAAGCAAAAAACATTATTTCTGATCATTGTAAAAATATGGATTAGAAATGTCCGTGAGGAAGCACAACCATGACAGTCCACACTGCTGTACTCTTCATATAATCAAAGATGTTGTTTTTGAAATTACATATTCTAGCTGGAAATTTTACTGTGTAAAATCACATTTCCAATACTTCCCAACAAATGAATCTTCTTAAGAATGCAATACACACAGCCTCATTAGGAAAGAGTCCTACCAGCATCTTAGAGTAACGCTGTTACAATAATAGATCAGCCCTTACCTCAGTTTATTTCTTTATACAAATATAATGAGTACCTGCCCAGTTCCAGTTACTGTACAATGCACTGGGAATAAGGATGTGAGGATTTTAAAGGCAATGAAATGAAGAGAATTACTATCAAACAGAAAATGTAAATGAATGAATGCCATAGCAATCAGAAAATGATCTACTGAAGATATAGGCTCCCTGTAATGAGAGACCCAAAGGGGCTATAATTTGAATTTTGACTAAAACTTAAGATTCACATGAGAAATGATATAAGGCTAGGATTAGAGAGTGAGAAAAGAAAGCATGATTTAAGCCATATATGCATATAAAAACCTGTACACAAAACCCAACTCAACTTTATTTTTAAAGTCAAAAAAATGTATTATCTCACACAGATAAAACATCCAACTATATACAACCTTCATATGTGTCAAAATTTAGTCAACAGACCACAAACAAGCCTCTCTTTTCATCTCTCTGCTCCGCTTTCTTTTCTATATCAGCTTTACTTGGTACTGATTCAGGTTTCCCTTCACAGGAGCACAACAGCTGGCAGAAGCTCTAGGCTTATATCTCAGCCTCTCAGTAATTCTAGGGGGAACTACTCTCTCTTCTTTTCTGGTAGTTCTTCAAAAGCTCTGAGACACAGACTCCCATGCAGCCGAGTCACACACTCACCTGATACTGTGGTGATGAGCAGCTGATACTCTGATTGACCAGGTCTAGGTCACAAGTTCATTCATGGAACCAAAACAGACATCTTTGATGAGAGCACACACAGAATGGAAAGAGTGGGGACATACGGATCCTTAACAAAAGCAAAGACTCAACGATGGAATGATCTGAATGCAAATGAGTGAGTGGGTCTAGAGCACACCCAAAACACATGGCCACTCTGAGGGTATCTGCCATAGTGCTACACAGCTAAGGTGAAACATGTGGGTTTAAGAAAAGAGAAAAGCTGTCAGCAAAGATGGTAGCAAAAGATAAGGATGAACAATTTATGATACACTGTGTTGGTCAGAATATAGAATACCAGGCTTGTAAGATTAGTACTGCATGTTTTTGTCAGAGCACAGAGGATTCAACATATTTCCCCCAAGGTTTGAAACCAAAGATTAAAGAAATTTATAGTTTGCACCAAACTTATTTAAAATTCATGATTTTAACTTCAAAATTTTTACTAATTTATTTTTTAGCCCACACAGTACCCATGTTTGCTTTAACCTTTTTTAACGTTTTAACTTCCTTTGGGAAACCAAGATTCCAGAAACTGACAAAAGAAAAGAGTTGGGAAGAGAATGATGTTCTCCTCTTTGAGTTTTGCACCTCAAAAGCAATGGATTTTACAGAGCCTCTACTACGTGGCAGGTGAATGATGTACTCTTACTGAGAAGATCTCTAGAGGCAATAGACAATCACTTAATGGACTGCAGATGGTTTTGCAAGCGCAAGTCTCCAAAGCAGAGTTTGGGATGCAAGATGTTTATTAAGAGATCAATGCCTGGGGAGCAAAGAGGTAGTGAGGGTGTACAAATGACTAGAGAGGGAGTTAGGGTAAGATGGAGGCCTAGCAAAGCCTCAGCCAACCTACTTGAGAGGTGAGAAGCAACACAGTCCCTTCAAAAGTTGTATTATTTCGAGTAGAACTCTCCAGGTCTTTGTTGCTTGTCTCTACCAAGGATGAGACCTGTATAGGATAGAGGAGATGTAGAACATTCAGGAGGTGGTTCTGCAGCTGAGTAGACCCTAAAGGATCTGAGAACTGGGGATAACTGATGACCACCTTCTTAGCTGCAGAGAATAAAGTCTTCTCTTAAAAAGAAGATCTAGATTGTATATACATCTTCCATTGATAGCAATGATATAAGTAGTTTTCAAAAGAAAAATTATTCCAGGAACTATTGGAAGGGAGGTACTGTTCCAATACCCTACATAGATCTGATAAGCTTTCCTCCTCCTGCTTTCTTTCTCCTTAGTTTTACTTTTTTCCCTTTAAATTAGAGACACTGGGCACAGGAGAAAACAGGTTCAATAGAGAAATGGTGTGCCAGTTTTGTGTACAATAGTTTTTCTCCTACACAGCCACATACCGTTTACTAAACTGCATTGCCATCATTTTCCATGGTTCATTCAGCAGAATCACAAACATCCTCTCATTTGGTTTGATCTTCAAAACAAACCCAGACAAGTACATTGTAATAAAAATAAATCACATTGCATTGGCATGCTGTGCTCACCTGCACGCAGGCCCCCAGAGCACCATGAAGACCTTGTGTATATATTCTCTAAAAGTTGTCTCACATATCCTCAAACACCAGCCTTTCATTTCCCTTCTGCCACCAGGCACCATGTCCCCTGTTGACTGTCACATCTCCTTTGCTTTTCTCTTGTTATCACCTTTAAACCTTTAATTATCAGGAAAGTTTGAATCAGAGAAGTAGTCAGATTCATTCTTTACTACCTTATGTCCTTTTTTGTTACATTTTTTGTGCCTGCATATTTGTGGTACGTGATGTTCAGAATCATTTTAAGGAACATGTATGGACGCTTAACATATGTGGATTCTGTACCTTCCCCTTCACCTCTCCATCTTCCTCCTTCTGTCTGTGGACCACCTTCTCCCATTTTCAATGTTTTCAGTTCATACTTGTGACATATAGTGATGACATTCCCTTAGGGTTTGGCATATGTACATAATAAGTCTTAAATCTTTTATATGTCCACTCTTTCCACCCAAACCTCAGTCTCTTAGTCCCTTTCCCATATGAGAAAATACCTCCCCATTTCCTATAATCAATCTTATATTTTGCTCTTTACTTTATTTGCATTTTGAATTTCTTATATGAGAGAAAATGTGCTCATTCTACTTTATATTATGTTTTTCAAGACATAAATTTTCCTACAAAAGGCTCAAAGTTATCCTTCTTTATAGTCCAGTAGAACTTTATTATGTATGCATACATTTTTTTACTCATTCATCTGATGGTGGAAATATGGGCTACTTCCAAAATTAAGCTATTATGAATTCCATTAAAACTTGTGTCTCTTTCTGTTCCAACACTCTGTGGTTTTTATCACTGTAGTTTTTTACTGTGATTTAAAGTCAGTATTATGATGTTATGCTCTTGTTTTGAAGGGTTACTTTTGTTATCCTGGGTCTCTTATTCCATAATAATTTTAGCATTATTTCCTCTAGTTCTGTGGTGAATGCTGTATTTTGATTGAGGTAATATTAAATCTATATATCAGTTTTGAAAATTCCACCATTTTGACTATATTCATTATGCTTATCCAGGAACAAAGGGTCCTTTTCCATTTTCTGTTGTTCTCTACCATCTCCTTTCTCAGGGTGCCGTAGTTTTCATTGTAGTTTTTCACTTCCTTGGTTAGGATAATTCCCATTTAATTTTTTGTGATGCCATTGTGAATGATATTGTATTCCTGATTTTCTTCTCAGTGACTTTGTTATTGGTGTACAAGTACATTACTGACTCTTGTGTGTTGATTTTTCATCCTGTTACATTGCTAAATTTTATTATTACTTCTAGAAATATCTTGGTCAAGTTTGGGGGGGTTTCTATGTAGAAGATCCTGTAATATACAAATAATAATAGTTTGACTTTTTCCTTTTTTGTATGTATCTCTTATTTCTTTCCCTTGCTAGATTACTTTGATTAATGTTTCATGTCCTAAGGTGAATAGGAGTAATGACAGTGAACATCTTTATCTTATTCCTGATTTTATAGGGAAAGCTTGCAAATTTTCTTCATTTAAGGATTTTTTATGTTGGTATATCATAAATGGCTTTTATTAGATTGAGATAAGGTCCTCCCATACCTATTTTTTTTCTGATTTTTTTTATTGTGAGTGGCTATTAGATTTTGTAAAAAGCTTTCTGTACATCTACTGATAAGATCTGGGCAGAAATTACCCACATTCAGGGTTTGGAATACTTCACTCTAGGCTTTCCTGGCTTTTAAAGTTTGTGTTAAGAAGTCTCATGTAATCCTAAAAGGTTTATGTTTATACATGATTTTTTGCTTTTCTCTTGGAGCTTTTAAGATTCTTTTTAGTGTACATCCAGTTTTCTTACTAATATGTATTGTAGAGAGCTTCATTAGTTGTTCATAGTAATCGTTCAGTAATCCTTGCTTACCTGTATGTTGAAATCTTTCCTCATACTTGGAAAGTTTTCTATTACGATTATTGTAAACAGGCTTTTTAATTCCACGTGTGCTGTCTTCTATCAGCCTTAGGTTCACCTTCTTGGTGTAGTCTAGCAACTATTGGGTGAACTTTTCTTGTTCCATATCATTTTCAAGGCTTCTCCAAGTTTTCCATCATAATTTGTTATTTTATTCTTGATTTCAAAAACCTTATCTGCACTTTGATCATTTCTGTAATACATGAATTTCATATAATTTTTCTTTCTGTTTTTTCTGCCTGACAACTGCATGGAGCTCACTTGTCTCTGATATGTGTGTCATTCATGTTTTGAGCCATTTTAGTTAGCTCTTAAAGTTTTTTGTTTCTCCCATATCTATATCGATCAGTTTGTGTGATACATTCATTATTTTTAGGGTCGTTTTCTTCTTCAAACTTGCTAATAGCGTTTCTTTACCTCTTCTTTAATCAGTTTGTAAAGCTCTCCTGCCTGATGTTAGCTTCTCTTTCTGTCAGTGCCCCCTGGGTCTGCTTTGGGAGAGTTAGCAAACCTTGGAGGCCTTTTGTTGCCTTGTTTGCCCATGTTTTTTCGCCCATGGTGAGCTTCAGAGAGGAGGCCATGGGATGCAGCATTCACAGCATTTGAGGACTAAGGAATGTGGTAGGGAGAAGAGCCCAGTGTATACAGAGTCTGTCCCAAGAGTATGGCCTGTGCAGTCACAGTTTTTCCCTCAAGCTGTTTAGGACACTTTCATGATAGCTGCTCCCTGCAGGAAACAGGAGTGAGTGGGGCAAACCATCTGGGTGGCACACCTTCCCCTTTCCAATGACCCAGATATGTAGTTAGGTACAGATTTTGGATTAATTTTCCATTTCCTGGTATGATCCCCCCCTCCTTTTTAGATTCACCATATTTATGGTGAATCTTTTCTGAGTATCTCTAACACAACATCTCTTCAAGTCAGCCATATTGGATCTCCTCTTATTTCTCTTTTGTCTCCCTGTAAGTCTGTTTCCAAAGTTAGCCTTGAAGATTCAATTCATCGAATTGAATTGCTAAGATATTGCTAAGATATCTTCCAATATACAACCAACTTAAACTTCTCTACTATTAGGAAAACATCCCCAGATGGACTTATCTGGCCTATGAGGTTATTCCTGAGTATAGCTCCTGTTTCTGTACCCTTGTAAAAACTGGTCTAGGAGACATCAGTAATGGTTGAATATAAATTGTTATTCCCTGACTTGACAATAATGAATCAATCTTTAGACTCACTGACAAGTGATATTAGGCAGGAAATAGGTCACTTCACTGCAAAACTAGAAGCCCTTTCTCCCAGAAGAATCTTTGCCTGTGGCTAGGTATGGTGGCACATGCCTGTAATCCAGATGTAGGAAGCTCAGGTGAAAGGATTGCTACAGCTCAAGGTGAGCCTGGGCTAAATAGTGGTTTCAAGGCCATCCTAAATTGTATTCACTTTCTCTGTTGTATCAGCTCTCCAGAGAAACAGAACTGACAGAATATGTGTAGAGGAAGAGAGGGCAGGGGAGAGGCAGGATCAGAGAGACAATGAAAAAGGGACTATTTTAAGAAATTAGCTCATAAAAGTGTGGGCAACACCTTTAAAAGAACTAATTTATGATAAAATACAAATTGTCTGCAACTCATGTCAGAGAAATTCAAGTAATATTCAACTTTAAATATATAGATTAGCCTCTGAGAGAAGTCATTTATTCAATAAATATTTACTGAACACTTAGCATGTGCCAGGCACTATTCCACATATTACAGAGAGGTGGGAAAAAGAAAAATCTTTCTTCTACTGAGACTTATGTTCTAGAAAAGGAAGCTAGACCATGAATAAGTAAATACATAACCAACTGAGCAATAAATCTGACAGTGACACTCAAGAATATGCCAAAAGAAAGCAGGTTAAAGTGACATAAAAGCAAAAGAAAATGCTATTTTACCTAAAATGTAGGAACAGGTCTCTGAGAAGATGCCAAGTGAGTAGATGCTAAATAACATAACATCTTTATGTATCAATGAAGGAAGACCATTTCAGAGAATACATTCTGCAAGTATATAGGCTCTAGGGTAAAAATACATTTGACATGTTTGAAAATAGCAGGTTGAATATTCCTTGAATTTCTATCTGTGAATAGAAATTAATGAAACATAGACAGTGGGATGGAGTGAAGGTGAACAGATCCGCAGCATGCAGCAGGTCTTGCAGGGCCTAGTAGGCTGTGTTCAGAGGCTAGAAAGTTTGGTCTCATTCTAAGGAGGTGAGAATTTATTACAGAATATTTAGCAGAGGTAATGATATCTAACATACTGAAGGATAACTTTGGCTACTACATTAAGAAAAATTTCTAGAATGAAGGAAATAATATAAAGTGTGATTATGGTGATCTCCGTAACAAAAGATGAGACTTACATAGATTCTTAGCAGGAGAAATAATGAAAAGTGGTCAGCAGTGCGTGTGTTTTAAAGGTGGAACCAACAGGCTTTATCGTTAAGATGAGGGATCTGAAACAAAGAGAATAAACAATGATGACTTCTAGTTTGGGGCCAGAAGAATTGCCACCAACTGAGCTCAGGAGGCTAGAAGATGAGAAGATTTAGATAGAAAAGTTTAGTATGGGACATCTTGAATTTGAGATGCTTCTTAGACATCCAGGGAGAGTTGATGAGAGGTCAGGAAGATGAAAAGAATTCAACAAAAAGAATGGGGACAGGGTAGCCAGACAGGTGGGCAGAGAAGCAAGAAGTTGTCTTGTGATAAGGGCAAGACATGAAAGGTTTTCCAGGAAGAAAACCAGTGACCAGTCAGGTAAGTTGAGAACCAAAGATGATAGTAATTTGTCAAGGGAGATGATGAGGACCACTGGATTAGCCAGCACCAAAGTCACTAGTAATCTCAGCAATATAGTTTCAAAGGCCTAACTCACTGGACTGAACTTGACTAACTGAACTTGACTCTAGTAAGAGTGACAGGGGCTAAGGAGTAGAGAAAACAAAAGATATGTTTTCTAGCAAATACCTCTCAACAGAAACATAGAAATGGAAAAATAGTTTTTAAAAGATCTGCAGGTGAAAGTAGATAATTTAGTTAGTCTACTGGTGGAAATATGTTGACATTCCTTTCTAAGTCCTTCTATTCTCTGTTAAAAAGTAAAAAGAGATCTTAGTGGGGATAGAAGGAGATATTGAAATTTTGAGAAGAAAATACATATGACAAAATATATTACCCAACATTGATTCTCCTCTTCTTCCTTGGTACAAGAACCTTTATTTCTAACGGGCTCTGTTACCCAGAAGAAAGATTACATTTTCCATCCTCCCCTGAAATTATTTGAGTATTAACAATTACCTAAATCCTAGCAAATAAGAAGTACACAGAAATGCTGTGGGACCACCAGGGAGAATCCATAAAGAAGAATGTCTCCCCATTTCCTGATGGCCTTTCTTCTCTCTGTCCTGGGAACTAAGATGTCATGATTGACACTCCAGCAGCCATATGAGTCACCTAAAGGAAAGAAATCATGTGCTAAACCTAAGCACCGTGGAGCAAAACTGAAGGTTCTTGGATCCCTGAGGATTTTGCAGAACTGCCAGAGAAGTTACGCTCTACTTTCCATGCTTTATGGTAGAACATCTATCAGCAGGTCACTGCTATGTGTAGCTCAATTTAAACTATATTTACTCTGAAACAGTATGGGGCAGGGTTGAAAAGATGCTGCTCTAAGCTTTCCAGTTCAACTAGTTATTTGTAATCATATATTTAGAGTGGTATTAATATGCATACTTAAGTTTTTCTTAGTTACTCAAATGCTGGAACCAAGCTTTACCAGGGATGGAGATTTTCATTAAAAAATGAAAGCAGGCATTCGATTCAGAAAGAGATGACAGAATTAAAAATGCATGCAGCAGGCAGGCCTGCTGGAAAACACCTGCAATTTCAGCACTCTGGGAGACTAAGGGAGGAGGATCACAATTTCAATCCCACCCTGGGAAATGAGCAACCTAGGAAGAATTTGTCTTAAAAATTTAAAAAGCACTGGGGATGTAGATCACTCAGTACAAACAACTTCTTGTGTTCAATCTCTAGAACTTAAAAAAAGAATGAATGTGTCAAAGCATTATCTTAATGGGAAGTTGGGGCTAAATTAAGTTTTAATTTAATTTGGAAGTCAAGGCATGTTGGAGCTAAGGACTAAAGCACAGTGAAATGTGTGAGCATCCTAAGTTGAAGGTGGTGATGGGGCTGAAGAACTGCAATGAGCATGGGATGACTGAAACCAAGATATAGAGAAATGTAATTATACTTGATACTGATGAGGAAGAGTCAGGACAAGATCAAACAACTGAGGAGATCAAGGTCACACTGAATCCTAGCAATTGGCCCTTGGTCTAGAGTAGGTTCCCTTTAGAGACGGATATATAATTCAGTCATATGAAAGCTGTCCCAGGATTTTTAACTTATTTCTTTTGTTTGAGATTTTTGGTTAGGTAGTTTATTACTATCACAATCCAATCATAATCATTACCTTTGTGCTGATACAGAGCCCACTATTTTTGGCATGAAGTGATTGTGAGGTTATTGTGATCGCCTACTACTTGGGGCCAATTGAGGATAGGACCATAGTTTGAAATAATGAGACCAACTTCAACCTCTACTATGAATAATGATTTTCCTGACCCAAATCTACGTATTCGGCTTATATCATGGATAAGACCTAAACTAAAATGGACTTGTTAACTGTCTACAAGCTAATATACCAAAGCATTGTTATGACAAATATTCATTCATTTGCTTGTTGTGGTATTAATAATGAGTTTAAGAGACAGGACAGTGAGAAAAGACAGACAGATGTCAATGCTCACTGTCCTGAACTGCTTTTCATAACTGTCACTTTCCTCCTTGCAGAAATCTTTCACAAACATAATGTATTTTAAAAAGAAGTCCAATTACACTTATTAAATTTTAGAGTAAATAAGAATCAGGATAGAATGCAAATTCCTGGGCCATCCTACCCACAGAGTCTAGTCGGATAGGAATCAGAATTTTAATAAGCACTTTCATTAAATGAGAAGTTTCCAAGTGCTCTTTTAATATCCTAATGATGAGTATTATATAAAAGCATATTATCTCTATAGCAAGAAATAAAATTACTATTTCTACATGTAGATAGCTATCTCTATATTATAGAAATTGAAATAGAAAGGTACATCTTACTTGATGTATTAACAGTATGTAATGTCCCCCAGTTGTACCAGGCTTGGTGGTCAAGGGTTACCTCCTTAGGGTTCAGTGAAAGTGAAGACCAGTGAATCTGACTTGTGGAGACTCTCACGAGGCTTTCACTATTTTCACTGGTTTAAGTCATTATACATCCATAACAAACAACCCATCTGCTTTCTAACATCTTATCCAAAGTCTTTTAAATCACTGCTGCATTTCAAAGTAATAGAATGAAACAAAGAATAGAGGTGCTTCATTAAGGGAAGATATGAAAGCAAAGATAAAATTATCGGGAGTACAAAGCTCCTTAAAAGAATAAAAGAAGTGTCAAAGGGAAAGGCAAAACAAAGTTGACTAAATTTACATTCTCTACTGTGAGAAGCTTCACTGGATAATTTGCTAACTAATACAATAATGAGAGTTCAAGGTTAAACTAACTCCCTTCAAGTCATAGTCACTCTCTCCTTTCACTCTTGATCATCCTCTTTCCAGTCTTATCTGTCACTCAGGGTGTCTATTTAGTTCAAGGTCAGAAAGAGAGAAAATTGAATGGGTTCTTAATGGAGTCAGTCTAATGATAAATATAAGTTCATAACCTGCTTTTACAGTATGACTAGAAAATTGTTTTTTGTGAAATAGATGTATTGCATTTATATCAGCAACATTTTAGATCTATCAATTTTTCAGATGAGATCTGTTATTTCTGAGATTCAAGAAGAAAAATGTCTAACCAGGTTGTTGCTAATATACAATGTACTGTATAAAAAAATTAGAGTATTTGCATCTTTCCAGCAGTTTCAAAATTCAGATCAAAGTAACACTTAGGTCTCTATTTTTTTTTTTTTTTTTTTGCTAATAGATTGCTATAATTCAACAAGACCTTATCCTAAGCCATTATGCAGGTTAAAGCCTGTTTTTCTGAATTTTAAATATCATTATTTCACATTCAGAAAACTTAGTATAGAATGAAAACTTTACTGATAAAAGTTTTTGCTACATATGGTACAATTTAAATACACTATTTTAATTACTTGATTTACTAAGCAGATTGACAGGTAATTTATCTAGGCAACAAATTTGCTAACTTAATGAACAATTTGAGGTTTAGATAATTCTTATGCCTATTAAATTTTAGAGGAAGTTGAGTAGAATGTGATGGATACTAAGTAACCATTCAATGCCATCTACTACCACTTCATGGATATAAGAAGGGGACTATAATTTCCTTTTATGTAGAGTATTATAAAAAAAAATTAATCCCCAAGTCAGAAGCTTAGCTGTAGGATATAGTTAACTAGCTATAAATGTAGGGGTATCATTTGCTGGAAATTAAATCTCATTTAGATATTCTCTGAATATTCCATAACATTTGAGACTATACAAGCAACTTCCAAACAGACCATCAGAATTCTTAACAGTCAAGGGTGTCATTTTTTAAAGTCCACCTACCAAATAAGAGATCACTATCTTCTCTCTCACTGCAATAAGAGATCAATAAGACTCTAAAGCTGGTAACAATGAAAAACTTATTGATCACTACCAAAAAGAGATTCTTTTTGGCTCCATGCAGATCTACAGAATAATCAAAATGTTGAAATCTTTACTAAGCACAGACAGTATAAAAAACTAAAGGGAAAGAAAGAAAAGAGGGGAAGAAGGAAGGAAGGAAGAAGGAGGAAAATGGAAGAGAGCAAAACAAATCTATAATACTTTCTAAAAACTGTGTTAGAATCCACAGAGGAAAGAAGTGTTCTTAGTAGTCTTGTTATTGTTCTTATGACCACATACTCATTATATGCAAGCACTAACCATAAAGCTATTAATTCAATCAATGAAAAAGTGTTTATAACATTCTTTATACTAGATAATGAATCACATGGTGAAGACTCAAGTAGCCAACAACTTTGGATTTCTGGTTTGTGCATCCTCAAGCATTACTTAAACTCCCCAGAGGGCAAATTTTCAAAAATATATCTCACAGCTTATTCTGAGGTATTACACTGGAAGTTAATTACAGACAATACAAAATCAATAAAAGAGCTCAGGCCCTCATCTCACCTATTTACAAACACTGGACTCATGTTTCCTCCAAGGACATACCTCCTATCAAGATTCTCAAAGCATTCTATATGCTTACTCATACCCAAAATGTTAACTGAAGTTTTTCACTATTTTTGGAGGTGTTTGATTGCCTCTATGTCACCTTGAGACTTGGAAAAGAGGACACATTCCATCAGAAACCATGTATAGCTTTAGAAACAGCTACACATCTGCTAAACATCTGTAAAACTTTACTGAATACAACACCTGCATCAGCCAAAGAACACCTTTACCTTGTGCTCTATTCCCTTCTTCCAACACTAGTTGAGATCCTAGCCAGGTTTCAGTGGAGCTTCTAGATACCAGAAAAAGCAACTATTTCCACTACACCCTCTCACCTCCACCTAGGTCAATGCTGCCATCTTGTGATTGTAGTACTCCTTGTCCAAAGTGCCCTGTGCTTCCAGTTTTGCAACTTTAGATTTACTCACTTCCATTTGTAAAAGTCTCTGAAAATATTTTGCAACATCATTTTTAAGAGAAGCAATTTTTAAAAGGAAAGGAGTGATGCAGGGAAATCTAAGGGGTAGTGCAAGACTCTAAAGCTGGTAACAATGAAAAACTTTACTACCACCTCTACATCTGAAGGTTTGAGGGAAGAGAGGGGATACAGGAAAGCAGACTGCTTGAAAAGTTGGGAGCTTTGGCTCAGTGTTTCAGTCAATCTTCAATAAGACCCCAAGAAAACAGCTAAGAGGAAGGGTAGACCCAACCTCTTACTCCAGTGACCTGCTGGTGCAGCCCACTGGCAAACACAACAGGAATGAAGATGGCAAAACAGCCCACTGGTTTAATCCAGAGTGAAGTGACCACATGCTTCCAGAAGGGCAAATGGAAAATATCTAGCACTATTCTAGCTATTTCACAAGGTTCAAGCCCATCACAGGAAACTACTGGAATCTACCATGTCATAGATCCATGAGCATCTTTCTCTCTAGTCTTCTTTCTTTCTATTTGTATATTAATTTGGTCCTGGGGACTTCTCTGTCTCTACTCTTCCATCAAAGATACACATATTCTCTGTAACAGTTTCCAGAATTATTTTCTCTCTCTCTCTCTCTCTCTCTCTCTCTGTTTTGTTGTTGTTGTTTGTTGTTTTTGTTTTGTTTTTTGTTTTTTGAGTACTAGGATTGAACTCAGGACATTGTGCTTGGTAGGCAGGCACAGCACCACTGAGATATATCCCCAATCCCTAGAATTCTAACTCTTAAAAACTCAACAGTAAACCATTTCATAGCCTACATTTTTTTCATATGATCAGATTATAGACTTTCATTGCTTTACACAATTGTAGTAATTCTTTGTGAATCAGTAAACACACAAATTCTGTTTCTTTAAGCAGAGTTCACATTGTGTCTTTTCTGTAGGAAAACCAATTTTATCACTAGACCTTCAATTTAATTCCTTTTTCCATATACATTTTTGGTTTTTTGCTTTTGGATATCTGCCTAGTTCTATCACATATGAATAAAATAAAATCTTTAACTCAAGTTAATTTTTGTATTTTTTGGCTGTGGGTACCAACCCAGGATCTCTCATATGAACATCAGTAAACTTTTGTGTCTGTAGAAAAGGTTTCAAACCCTAAAGGAAAACAACTTCCAACCCAGACTGATGTATCCTGCAAAACTATCCTTCAAAATTGATGGGGAAATAAGATACTTCCATGCCAAAGAACACCTGAAAAACTTCACAAATATGAAACCTACGCTCCAGAACATTCTAAAGAATATCTTGGAGAAAAATAAGGAAAGTTGCAAATCCTTGAGACATAACAGAGTCAACCCATGGGGCCAAACAAGAAACTGATGGGCAAAGACCAAAATCAAAGAATAAAAGAGCCTAGAATAGGAAAACATGACAGCACTAAATCTGCCTATATCAGTCATAGCCATTAATGTCCATGGACTCAATGTGTCAATCAGGGTTTCACTTTTTGTAGTTCAGGCTGACCCTGAGCTTAGACTTGAACTCATAGCAATCCTCCTGCCTCTGCCTCCTGAGTACTGGGATTACAGGCGTGAGCCACCATGCCTGGCACTGTGGAATGTGGTTCTGATTGCTGCTGGGCCTGAGTCTCCACACCCAGTATTGTATGTGATTACCAGGATATCGAACCCGGGTCCTTGCACTTGCAAGACAGGCACCAGAACCACTGAGCTAAATCCCCAGCCCTATACATGTCTCTTAACAAGAGTTTTAGTCACTTCTCTATCATGAATTATTTTTGATCTTTAAGCAAATTTTCCCAGCCTTCCCTTAAATAATTGTAAATTTAGCATATGAATTTTGGAAAATTAAAAATAGAAACCTCAATATCTAAGGTCCATAGAAAATAAGCAAGTTGAAAGTATGCCAAGAAAATACTCTAATTTGTGAAATGTTGAAATGTTAATTGCTTAATAATACTTATAATCTTTTTGAGTCATACTATTGATATGACTATGACTTAGAAACTCACTGAGATGTTGAAATCGGTGGTAGTGTGTTTGGCTTCACAGCATAATTACTATATTATTTTTCAGTTCTTCAAAATGGAGGTTGGAGACAGCAGTAAGTCAGCTTTACTAGGTGTGAAAGACATTGAATGTTAGATAAAAAGCTCTAAGTGCTTCTAAAATTATAAAGAGAAAAATAAAGGATTAAATAATAAGAAGTAAGATGTTTCTCAAATAGAAAGGAGACCAAGAGATTCAGGAGGAGGTAAAAGAAGGGAAGGAAGGGTAATTTAAAAAGGAATTAAGATGTGTTATGCATGTACCAACTCCACATGAGGAATGTAAACACTTTATGTTCTGAAAATATGTACCAGTAAAAATAAAATATTTTAAAAGTCTATGGTGGTTGTGTGCCCTACTATGAACAATCATACAAAAATCATATGAAAAATCATATTTTTAAAATATTTAATAATAATCTCCTAGTTGCAGGCTTGAGGAATCATTTCCAAACTGATTAAGTAATATGTTATCCTTTCAAATTTGTGCTTTATATTATTAAAACACCAAGACCAGCTAAATTGGCCTGCATTTGTTTTTCCTACCTTAATTCCCATGAGAGTCCCCAAAAAAACCTTCCATAGCATTCCCCAATTTGAATCCCCTGAGGCTCAATACTCCTGGGTTTCTGGGGAAACTTGTGATGGCTTCACTCGGTCCATTCAGAATTGCCCACTAACTCACTTGCGAGTCCTCCTATGCTTTTGTCAACATAAGCTTATTCACCTCTATCATCAAGATGTTCTCACCCATTTCACCTGAGAATAAATAATATCTGAATTTGTTTTGTCACTTACAGCTGCTATCTAACATAGTCAGTGCTGTAGGGTGGGCTAAATCAAAGGACATGAGTCTTACAGCAGTCTGGACCTGCTGTCATAAGAACAATAACAAGACTACTAAGAAGACCTCTTTGCTCTATGGATTCTAACACACAAATACACACAGGAATTGGACAGGAGTCCAAATGTCAGTGTTATTGTTAGCAAAGTTGGATTAGATAGTATTTCTTAAACCTGAGGATGAAAATGAGCTCCCTATGACCTCCCCCAGTTCTGGATCAGTTAAACCTACCTGTTCTAGAGCCAAGAAGCTTCTTGGTTTTATAAATCCCCAAATAGTAAGAGAAATGGACCTAACATGTATATCTCTTAAACAGAGATATGAGACACATGACATTTATCTACTTCCAACAAAAGTACATTTAAAATGTTTTCTGAGCCAGTATTAGAAATATAGTTTAACAAAAAAGTAAGGAAACAAATTTTATATATATGGGGGGGGTGGTAGGGTGGGTGGGGCTATGGGAAAAAATGAGAATTAAGTTGTGTCTTATACTGGTACAAATCCCCATTATGGAGTGCAATCATGATGTGTATATTTAATGTACCAATAAAGATAATTAAAAAAAAGAAATATAGTTTAAGACACACCTTTTTTCTCTTTAAATCGAGTCAATGAGTGCATTCACCTAGTTCTTAGTTGTCTGGGTTTGTGCTTGAGAAACCTGAAGTTTAGGGTAGAATAATTAAGGTCAAGAGCTCCGTGTCACAGAGAGAATAATGAGCCCTGAGAGATGCTGACATTCTAATTCTTAAAATCTGTAAATACATTATGTTACATGGCACAGGATTTGCAAATATGATTAAGCTAAGCATCATAAAATGGAATAATTATCCTGGATGAACTAGGATGGCATGGTGAAGTCTCAAGGGTCCTTACAAGAAAAAGATGGGAGTAGAAGTGTCCCTGTCACAATGATGCACTGTGAGAGTAACTCCCCAAACCATTGCTGGCTTCAGAGATGAAAAAGGCCCTAGGGCAAGCACTGCAGGTGGCCTCTGGATTGTGCCGGAGCAAGGAATGGAATCTCTTCTGTATTCCAGAAGGAATGCAGCCTGCCGCCAGCCTGGCTTCTACCCAACCATATGTACTTCAGATTTCGGGCTTCAAGGACCATGAGATAATGGATTGGTGTTGTTTTAAGCTACCAAGTTTGTGATAATTTGTTATGATGATGATGGGAAACTAGTAGAAGTTCTCTGCTTTTCAAAGATATAACAAGTGAGAAGGCTTCCTGTGACATTTGCTTCAACTACTGCCAATGAACTTTTGATGCCTTTTATAACTACAATTCAGATTCAATTTGTTTTTACCATACTAGATGGCTAATCCCTTTAGATAGAGGGTCAGACATTCAAATGACAGGGAAAAGAAGCAATACAAATAAGAGAATTGGATGAAAGGGAAAAAGTAGTGATTGGTAAAGACTGAGGCAGAAGTGAATCCAAGCACAATCTGAATTCAGGACTAAGAGTACTGCCCAGTACAGTAGCCACTAGCCACGTGGCTTCTGAGGACTTAAAAGAGTTTTCCAATATGCACCATGCAAGGGATGAAGCTCCTAAAATGTGAGCCAAAATAAACCTCTCCTCTCATAACAGGGCATGATGTAAATTTTGTCACAAAGGTACAGAGACTTAGGTGTCTAATACTCAAGTTTATTACTCAGAATATTTCTACTGCTGTATTATTTTTTTAATTTTATGATTTTTAAACAATGAGTACTCAACAGGAAAAAAATTAAAAACTATTTAATTTTTAATATTTATTGAGTATTCATTTAAAAAGCATCAAAATTTTTGATATTGACTTTTTGGTGTGAAAATTCTAAAACATAACAACAGAAACAAATTCCTATATGAACTACAAATAGCAAATACATATATATACACATATTTTTTTTAAAGACAGGGTCTCTTACCTTTGTAGTTCAGGCTGGACCTGAGCTCAGCCTCAAACTCACAGCAATCCTCCTGCCTCTGCCTCCCAAGTGCTGGGATTACAGGCATGAGCCACCACACCCAGCTCTGTGGTATGTGGTACTGACTGCCTCCATGCCTACTATTGTATGTGGTTACCGGGGATCAAACCTGGGTCCTTGTGCTTGCGAGGCAGGCGCTAGAACCACTGACCTAAATCCTCGGCCCTTTCCTAACATTTTTTAGGGCATACTTGAATCTCACTGGTCTTGCTGTTCTGTCAGGAGGTTCTTATAATATTACATGATATTTAATTAAGAGGCATATAAAATAAAATAAAATATGAAATTCTTAATTTAAAAAAGCATTTGTTTAATTTAGAATCTAAACCTTTAATTATATTTGATATTAATTTAAAGGTAATCGTTAAATGTCCACATATGGTTAGAGGCCACTCACTTAGACAAAACAAGTCTCAAGAGTGCAGAAATAAAGGCCTCCACCACCATGTTTATGTCTATGCCTTCTTATTTTTCAAGAGGAAACAAATATGTATACTCTATGTGAGATATCTTGGCTTTTATATATTGGGTCAAATTTTCTTTTGAGCAGCCCATAAGTCAATGATGTTGAGAGGTTATATTACCTCACACTGTTTTGTTCAGCAAACTAATCTTGTGTATATTCTAGTATATTCTTGGAATCTATCTTAATTTTCTAGTAATCTGTATTATTCTCCGATCAGATTCCATATTCAATAGTTACCTCTGTAAAGCATATTTCTCAGATACTAAAGAAACCTCCACGGGAGACCTAGATACCTTATGACAGGGATTTTTAATTTCTGTCACTGCCACAATCTGAAGTTCTCTCATGGTCTCTGACACATATCAGACATATCTTACACATATCTGACACAGACAACTGAAACTCAGTATAACCCAAGATGAAATCTCAAACTCATTGAAAGCTCTCAGTACCAAAAGCAGTGATTCTAATTTGAAGCACTCTAAAATTATTGTTATTACATTAAAGAAAGAAATTTTATCAGAGACATGTTCCATTTAGAACAAAATCAGAATATAAAACTCCATATTTACATAATATAATTTAGTAAATAATGTTGCATTTAACTACAGAATTTAATGAAAACTGTAGTAGTTTTCTCAACACTGAGATACAATATTCAACACCTGAAACTTAAAGGAGGTGAGGTTATTGGTTTAATTTAGTTCTTGGTTTCAGAGAATTCTGTCAATGGTTGGTTGCTTCCAGGTAGATACTCTGTAGTGGAAGGAAGTGGCAGAACTGTTAGTTACTTTTCTCTCATTGCTAACCAAATGAGACTTTGAGGGAACATCCAGATCCAAATCATAACATTCTGCACCTGGACCCCCAAAGACTCATGTACATTCCTTTATATAAAAGCCACTCAGTCCACCTCTAAGGGCTGCCAAAGTCCTAACAGTTTCAGTACTGCTGAAAAGTCCAAGACCAAAGTCTCCTCTGAGATTAAAGGCAAATTCTTAGCTGTGAGCCCCTGTACAAATGAAAAGGAAGATAAAAACTTCCAAAATTCAATGGCAGATGATAGATATTTCAGTTACAAAAGTTATGTACAGGAGGATACAAAGGAATGGGACCAAAGCAAGTCCAAAATACAGCAGGACAGGCAGAGACATAGTGCCTCCCACCCAGACCTCTGCACAGCTGTGGGCCCAGAGTTCTCCTGGGATTCTTAAGTAGGCAACTGAACCCCAGTTCATCAGGCAGTGAGCAAGCCTGAAACTTCTGCTGGGATATTCACAGAGGGCAAGTGACTCCACCCTGACCTCCACACAATGGTGGGCCCTGCAGTTCTTAAGGGACCATTACACAGAGAGGAGGCCCAGCAATTCCACCAAGGGCTGTAGTGTGGTGCCCTGGCCACACAGGGATCTGGATCTGTGAAGCCCAGCCCCAGCAGGCCATTAAGGCCAAGCTCCAGAGCAACCATGAAGAGAAAGAGAGGGCCTCATCAAGCCTCCTCCATGAAAACTGAAGCCCACTATGAAAAACTGAAGCCCACTGGAAGAGCAAAGAAAGTCTCTACAATAAAGACCACCAGACTACAGTAGATGATTACATGATTGTTCTATTCAAATATCTTTCTTGATATTCCAGAACTGAGATTGCCTAAGAGGCATTACAGGATCAAGGCTTAAGGGTCAATTATACCCAGAAGGATGACCCAGTAGTAGCCATTGCTTAAGGGTTCTAAATATTAGCAAGAGAAATAACTGAATAAGCTATGACAGCCAGAAACCCAAGGATTAAACCAAAGTCATCATCAACAAGAATATAAAAATGAGAAAACACCTAAATAAAACCCAAACTCAGAATTCCAGATAATCAAAGGAAAATTTAGGGAGCAATGAGATGGATCAACCTGAAACTCAACCACTTGGACTCCCTGAACTGGCATCAAAAGAGGATCTGGGAAAAAATGAAATCAGAAATAATCTCACAGATAACCAGAAAGATAGTGATCATAGAAGTCTCAGGAACATGATGGAATCCCAGCACAAAAAACAAATGGAATCCAATAAACAGATTCAAATTGATATCCAAAAAAAAAAAAAAAAAAAACACTTCCTTAAAAAAGTTTAAGTTGCAGAACTAGCAAATGATAAGACAGATGCTCAGATTAAAAAGATAGGATTGCAGTTAGTGACCAGGAAAGGAAAGATTTCTTAAAAATAGTAAAGACCCATGAGAAATCAATCCAGCAGATGCTGGATGATGCAAAGAAAAATACCATAAGACTAATCAGCATAAACAAAGAAATAGGAGATAGTGAAAACCACATAAAAGAAACTATCCACAGATGTTATGGAAGAAAACTTCCCAAGCAGTGAAAAAGAATTTGACATACAGATAAGTGAGGCATATAGCCACAACAACAACAACAACAACACACACACACACACACACACACACACACACACACACACAAACACAAACACACACCCCTATACATATAATAGTCAAGATTCCAGAAACCCAACAGAAGAACAAAATATTGAAAGCAGTTAGAGAAAAGAAACAAATCATAGCAGACCTTTCAACATAAAATCTAGTAGGCCAAATGGTACATACCACAGCCCCATTTCCAGCATTTGAGGAATCTGGCAATTCTGAACTCCCCAGAGTTTGAGTGGTTCCACCGCTTCAGCACTGTCAGTTGTTGAAGCTCCCGTGGCTTCTCTCTTGGTCCAGTTCTGCTCCCTCCTTGCATTTTTGCTCAGATAACCTACTGTCCTGTCTTCTCCAAACTTTTGGGGTCTCTAATGCACCTTTGGCTTCACACTCACAGCTTCATACACTGTTCTCTCAGGGGAACACTGATTGACTCACCAGGCCTTCTTCTAAAATCTGGGGGGAAGCCTTCCTGAACCCCCAGCTCTTGTGTTCTGCATACATCTAAAACTAGCGCCATGTGGATGATGCCAACGTCTGCTGCCAGCTGGAGCAAAAACAGCCAGTCTTACCTCTCTCTCAGCTCTTGGGGTCTAGGGTCCTACTAACCAAATCCTGAGGGAAAACTTCCTGAAGCTGCTACCATTTTGAAACAACTTCCAAAGGCTATTGCCATTCTACAACACGGTGATGTTGTAGCCATTCTGGAATATGGTGCTCTGGGAGTTCTCAAAGGAAAACCTTTCACCTTTACAACTCTGAGACTACAAAGAATGAAGTTGTGCTGCTTACAGTGATGACATCAGGCCATCTTTTCTCCTCTGTTCCTTCCCAGCAATCAGGATCTCCTCTGCTCTACCTTTGCAGTCCACAGCTTTATGGGAGCTTCCTTTCTGGCCAAACTCAACACGGTTTACATCATTCTGCTGGGTTCTCTGCTGTTCATTCAAAACATAAATCAGGTTAAAAGCCCCAACAGTAGTCATACTACTGTTTCTATATTTGACTGCCTTGAAATTTCTTCTGCAAGATTAATTAGTCCCCTGCCCCTAATCTCAGTTTCTTGCAGTCTCTGGACACTAACAAAATGAAGACAAAACTTTCTGCCAAGCCATGAGATAAATCTTCTAGAGTCCAGCATGCAGTGAGTCCTTCTGCCTACCAGAAACCTCCCTAGCCTAGTCTTTATACACTCTCTGGTCTTCTGAGTCTGACCAGAATCTCCTATAGGAACAGTGTAAGGTGTTTCAGCTCTACTTGGTTAGCCACCACCTCAAAATCTTTCCTAACTCTTTACCCTTCCCAAAAGCCTTTTCAAAATGCTTCTGAGCCACATGGTCAGGTAAGGTCATAACAATGACCCCACTACTCTGGTGCTGAATTTTTGTGTCAGTTACTTTTCTCTCATGTGGAGATAAAATATCTGGCACCCAGTGTTAGAGAGGAAGGAGTTTATTTGGCTTATAGTTTTAGAGGTTTCAGTCCATAGTTAGCAGACTCAGGCTGAGATGACAAAGTGCTGTAGAGGAGAAATAACTTGGCACACACAAGGCAGTAAAGACAACAAGGGAGAGACTTCTCTGAGTCTTCTGCCTTTTTTACTCCATCCACACTACTGGGCCTAGCGCAGTGCTAAACCTCTCACTCAGGTATATCAGTTTGGTGATCACACACCATTAAACCCAGCACTACACATTCCAGATTCAGCTACCTCTGGCTAAATAAGCCTTTGGGGGACATCCAGACCCAAACAATAATGAGAGCCAAGGTGTTTGTTGGTTCTTGGAGCCTGGAAGCAGCGGAACAAAGTTGGAGAACAGAAGGCCAAGGTCATACCAGCATGACCCACACAGACACAGACAGAAATGTATTTTACTAATTTCCTAGGTAGTTCCTAAGCCAATTAAGCTCATGAAATTAAACTTAATCTCCATCACAATTCTTCAGCATATTTAAGATATATTTCTGTTCACGGCAGGTTTAAGCACAATAGTCAAAAGGTGAAAATACCCATATGTCCAATAACAGATACATAAGTAAACAATATATGTTACAGTCTTACAATAGAATATAAATTCAGCCATAAAAATATTTATACATATACAACATAAATGAACCATGAAAACATATATTAAGAAAAATCATACATAAAAGAAAAAATACTGTGTGATTCTACTTACATATATGATATCCAAAACAGTCAAATTCATGAAGATACAAAGTAGAATAGAGATTTCCAGGGGATGGAAGGGGGTGAAGGAAGAATTTGGCATTATTATATAAGGGCACAGAGCTTCAGTAGGAAAGTATGAAAAAGCCCAGAAAGGGATAATAGTATTGATAAAAGTGATGGCTGTGTGATACTGTGAATATATTTTAGAAGAATGGACAAAACATGTAAAAATTTTTTTCTGATGTGTATTTTACCACAATAAGAAAAACATTTAATTTTCCCTTGAGGTCTCTTGAACACTGTTTTTTACTAATTGTCAATTAGTGCACATAACTGAAAAATCCTGGATATGTACAATTAAACAGACCTTCCAAGTTGTAAAGAAGAATACAAAATTTTCATCACAGGCATTACATTTTGTAACCACAGGAATGCTATTGTATAAGAACACAGACAGGATTTAAACACAAGTCATGGAAGAAAGCCTTGGTCCTACTGCTGGTGAAGACGCGTGGAATTTCACAACCCTAAAAACTATTGTTGAAGTATTCAAGAAACTTTACTAGTTCGACAATAAGAAGAAACACAGGATTTAAAATTTATTTAATACCCATACAAACAAATCGCTAGTATATTCTGAAAGCACATCTCTCTTCAAAACTTTTCTCCACAGAAAATTGAGGTAAATTTAATTACACACCACAATTGTGTTGCAGTGAGAGTTCAAGGAGAAAATATTTTTAAATTGGTCTATCACAGATCTCTTCCAAAAGGGTCTTAGTTAAAGAAGTGCTACAAAAGTTCATTATAAGACAAGCTCAGGACTCAAGGTGGTCCTCCTCTATACCCTCCCAGAAGAGCAGTGGTCTACCAGGGTTCTGGAAAGCTCTACCTTAGTTACCCTGATTCTGAATAACTATAATAGTAAGAAAATTATAGTTCCTTTGGGTCCATTTTAGCAACTTAAATTTTTATGGGAATTCAAGTTAGTTGAATGGTCTGATCAAAGCAGTACTGATTTAGTTGATCAATGCTCAACCTTCCAGGTCCTTCATAGTTCTAGCATACTTAAATTTTATTACTGCAAAAATTGTTGAAATATCCAGCTCTTTCAATCTTAAAACTATTAATTTTCGGACTAAATGTATTCAGGGTCTTCAGTTTATGCCTACCTCACTATTTAATAAGACGTTAACAACTGTCAATTAAGCTTTAATGATAGTATTAAAATGCAAACCAGGATAATTCATACACTTTTCTATGACTTGGAAGCAGAACTTCTGTTCTACAGAGCAAAATCTATTAAATAGGCTTTATGCATAAATTTAAACAGAATAATTTGCATAAAACAGGTGATTAACTCATATTCACATTGGACTTTAAAATTTACAGAATATTGTAACAGACTTTTCTTCTGTTTAATTTAATCCACATTAATATGTTGTGATATTCAAATATTCCATAATCAATATACTCTAAAAATAAGTGAGTCTAATAATGAACTGATTGCCGCTTAAATTTATAAAAGAAGCTTTCACTAGTTTTTTTTTCTTGATAAAACTAATAAAAATTTCCTTGGAACCAGAACTATAATGTTTCAATGATCATGATATATAAACTATATGTTGGAGTCACATTATGTGATCAATTGCAGTTCATGTACAAAGATAAAAATGAACAATAAACTATAATACTAATCAACTACCTGATCACCACAGAAAAACAATTGAGAAAAAATGAAAACCTACTATTCAAAACAAATGTGAACAAATCTTAAGCTATCTTTAAGAGCTTAGTTTTTAAATTAGCTTGTTTCCCTTATGTTTACATTTCAAAGATTTTGTGTACTTCAGATATAATTTCAGATAAATGACATTTAAAGGAACATTTTTTTAAATGACTGCATTCAAAATCGAGAGAAGCAACTCCAAAAGCAAATGGCAGAGAATCATGCAGTAACAAAGCAAGACACAAGAAGGTCTATGGTCTTTTGCACACATATATAGGCTGTGCACTCGGAATTTGCCATCTGTTGAGGGACAGGTTGCAGTGGACTGTTTTTTAAAGGAAGAACATGTGATCACTGCTTGCGGCTGCTACTTGTATAAATTAAGAGGCAGACAGATGCAACACATCACCTTATACAAGATGCTGAATGAAGCTCCTCTTGATTTTGTAACCCCACAGTAGCCCCATCACTACTGAAGGACAAGAGCTGGAAACTGTCACTGTGAGTGAGGGAAGATGCCAAGTCAGAGGTGTAGGGACGGTCAACCATGACTTAGTAGGTGGATACAAGCTCAAAACTGCTGAGCAGAAAGAAATGAACACAGAGAAAGAGACAAACTTCAACACATGATGAGCCAGCAAACCTATGAGGCCAAAACAGATAAATAAAACTATAGATATGAAAACCAGTCCATGAACTCATTATTCATAATATGGATTTATGCAAAAAATTGTGTAACACCCTCAAAAAGATAAAGGAATAACATTCAAAAAACACAAGAAATCTAAATTCAAAGTAGTCAGTCATACGAACAAATGATGGTAAGTACAAATTAATAAAATAATTTAATAAACATAAGTATTACAATTAAAATTTTTAAAATGATAAAATTCTGTGTCCAATCATAAACTAATATATTTGAAGACAATCCAGGAGTTATAAAAACGAGGAACAAAGATGCCACCAGCTCCACAGTCAGGACAGGTTTTCTTAGAACAAGCCCAAGAGACAGGCCAGAGAGTTAGCTTAGTGGTTCCATCGCCTGTCTTGTAAGTGCAAGGACCGGGGTTCGATCCCCAGTAACCACATACCATACTGGATGTGGAGACTCACCCCAGCAGCAACCAGTACGACATACCACAGTGCCGGGCATGGTGGCTCACGCCTGTAATCCCAGCACCGGGAGGCAGAGGCAGGAGGATTGCTGTGACGTGAGTTTGAGGCTGAGCTCAGGGCCAGCCTGAACCACAAAGCGAGACCCTGTCAGGGAACAGGCTTGAAGAACAAGCTTGTGGTATAACCTGGTCAATGAGGTGGTTTTCCTCCAGCCTACAAGAGCATTTATAGTGTTGTGAGCTTAGAGAAGGGCATGTTATGAGAAGAAAGTGCAAAATGAAGCAGTGAGGAGAACAGTTCAGTGAAAAGGAATTGTGGTGACCCCCTAGAGACAAGGCTTGAGAGGGGTGTGGTGGTGTCTGTTGGGAACAGGCTCAAGAATGTGGTGGTAGTTGTGGATGAAGCCATGGTTATTGGGCCATATTAACTCATGATTATACATCTTTTTTTTTTTTTTTTTTTTTTTTTGAGACAGGGTCTCCCTTTGTAGTTCAGGCTGGCCCTGAGCTCAGCCTCAAACTCACATCACAGCAATCCTCCTGCCTCTGCCTCCCGAGTGCTGGGATTACAGGCATGAGTCATCACGCCCGGCACTGTGGTATGTGGTACTGATTGCTGCTGGGCATGAGTCTCCACGCCCAGTATTGTTATGTGGGTACCTGGGATTGAACCCAGGTCCTTATGCTTGCAAGACAGGCACCGGAACCATTGAGCTATATCCCTGGTCCATGCTTATACATCTTTAGCAGAAGTGAAAGCAAAAGGGGATGGAAGAGACTGAAAGGGACCTCTGGTCAGCCTAGGATGATGGTGGTTAGATTCCCTCCCTTACGCCTGGAGAAACATAAGAATTTTAAAGATATTTCTCTATGTGGATAGACAGAGAGAAACAGACAAAGTGGAACTCAAACCAACATCAGTAGTGCTAGAGATATGATAGGAAATAATATTCGTAATTGCTCAGATTGGCCTAATGACTAACACACAATTTGGCTGCAACCAGTAAAATTGATTGATGTCATTTCCTTAAGTCAAGCAACTCCATAACTATTAAGAAAATAAATAAGAATGTGCTAATAATCTAAAATAAAATGAGTAATTTTCTAGAAAATCATAAAAATTTGCTCAAGGAAAACATAGAATTCCTGAATTCAAAAAACTGTTTTAAATCTTTATCAAAAAAAGATTCTAATTCCATACACATTTGCATCCAATTTTCAAGGAATAGTTGTGTCATTGTACAAAAAGAGCAGCTACTATAACGTCAGTAATTTGATGGTGTGGTGTACAGGTGCAAACTGAGAAACGGACAACTACAACAAAGAAGAAAGCTCAGAAAAACACTTACCTGTGTATCACAATTTGATGACAAAATTTTCCCTCTAAGTGATGGAAAAGATTTGTTAATTAATAAATTAATTATTATTTATTTATTTATTTATTTATATTAATAAATTTGCTAATTAATAAATATTCTCAAATAACAAACATGGTATGCATATGAAAGAAAAAATGTCATTCCCCCATATTATAAACAAAAACACTTTTCAGATGCATTAAATATCAAAATGTAAACACTTTAAAGTTTCAAAAGTCAATTCATAATACTTTATACTAGAAAGAATATGAATCACTAGAAATAAAATTAATAGTAGCCCACTGAGTTAAAACGAAGTGTCTGTGTGTCAAACAGCATTATAAAAAATGAAAACATGAGTCACACAATGCAAAAAGTTAGCATGTGAACATTATGTGATCAATATCCAGAGTATCAAAGACAGACCACCAAATCAATATGAAAAAGACAAACCACCTTGGAGCAAAGGATATGAACAGGCAATTTAGAAAGAACCACATATTTTTAAAAGGATGGTCAGGCTCACTGCTAGTGTAGACAATACAAATCAAAACATCATCAAGAGACCATTCCAAGCAGTAGAAATTGGCAGAAACTAACAAGTTGGAAAATACCAGATGTTGAAGAACAAGAGGGAAAAAAAAAGAACAGGATTTCTCAGGCTCATTGCTGGCAGGAACCGAAGCAGTCCAAAGCAATTAAAAATAACTTGGCAACATCTAGTAAAATGGAAAATGTGATTTCTTTTATCAAGTAATTCATAAGATATATGCATTTAAACTTTTGTACATATATACCAAAACTAGAAAGACATATTGTGTGTGTGTGTGCGTGTATCCCCTTTCTAAAGCACATTGTACTTAGTCTCTAAAATTAAGCTGTTTCAAATCTACATAAGTGGACAGTCATTACAAAATGTCTTTTAATCATAAAAAGCAAAACTTAAGACTGAAACCATTTAACCACCGTAACTGGAAAGCAATCAAATATGCCAGTACTTAATATGAATATGGAATACTAAAGAGCAATTAAATCGGTCATCAAGAATTAAAGCTAATATAATGTATACAAGTGGAAAACAGTAATTCTCCCCATCTTCTCCAAGAATGGCCTTTTAAAATCTCTTGTTTCCTTCTTCTTTCCTCCCCATTTAGATTTCCCATCCTGGGACCAATGTTTTCTGATGTTTCACCGCCACTAGGCACTTGTGGTCAGTATGATAGATCCAGTTTTGCTGCTGGGCAGGTCACAGGTTTCAGGTGCTGGATAGGGAAGATCAGGACTGTGACATGACCCTGTCCTAAAATGCAACCGAAAGGTTTTCATTCTACCAAAATTAGCTTCCGGCCAGTCCTGGGCTGGTCCATTATTCATTACTATGAAGAAAGAGGTTCTGGTCTTTCTTTTCTGTTGTAACAAGATCCCTTCTGTTATTTTACTTTCATTGTGTGGCTGCCAGGAAAGTTTTGGTTAAGCGGGGTAGAAGGACATTTTTTGATAAGAAAAACTAAAAAAAGCAAACTAAGTAAAAATGGTAATGACTCCCTTTCTATATTACATTAACAAAATAACATTTTCCCCATGTGAGAATAGACTGTATGGATCAGTATGACATGTACCTAAATAAACAATTTAGCAATTTTTATCTGTAGTCATTCCTTCAGACATGCATCTGAAGGAATATGATGTTATTCTAAAACACAGTGCACACTACCTCTTGTTGAAAAGAGTCAGTAGCTCTCAGCCCTTGAAACATTTTTTAACAACATTAAAAAATGAGAATTAAGTCATGTCATATACCGGTTCAAATTCTCAATGCTGAGATCATTATGTGTATACATAAGGTATCAATGGATATTCAAAATTTTTTAAAAAAATCCTGTTTTATCGTAACATTCACAATGACCACACTTGAACCCACTAATCAACGTATATGTAAGATGCTTTTCATCTCTTCACCCAGAGAAAATATGTTTAAGTTTGGCTTCATATTATATCTATGGCCCAGAAACAAACCAACAGCAGTCTTCACTCTGACTACTCTGTGCTCTGGGGAGCATCCGGGCCTTGACTGCAGTGGGTCTGAACATACTGCCCAGCCCACTAGGATTGCTATTACTTGAGAACTTGTTAGAAAGGGAAATATAGAGCCTCACACTTCTGAAACACAGAGTCAGAAACTCTGGAGATGGGACCAAGAATCACCAAAAGATGATTCTAATTGTCATAAAATTTCAGATCTTTTTCGATTTTTGATATTTATAAGGTGTTTTATTTAAAGATTTTTAACATGTAAAAGAAGGCATACAAATACAGATTACGTTATAATGACCAAGGCATTTTTGTCTGTATGATAAAAATCAAAACAAAACAAATTTATGAAGTAAACACACCAACACTGAACAAGATACTTAAAATGTAATCCAGGCTTCATATGCATAAAATGATCTGACTACAGGCTTAAGCAAAATAAATAATTTTCTAGACCACCAAAATCCCAACCATTTTGACTATAAACTGCCTTATTCCCTGGTGAATATTTTAGAGACCTATATAATATGAAAAGAATTGTTATGACACGTAAAGACTGCCAAAAAATAGAAAACAATCAAAAAAACATTTGTAATGCAATTTTACATAAAATTGAAAAGTCAATATTATTACTTATAAATCTTCAAAACAATAGCCTTCAATAAAGGCTAAAACTTGTTTAAAGAAAAATGCTCATCATTTTTATATCTCTGCTAGCAAACTGGTAACACTTCCTTGGGAGGAGTAAGGAAGATACAAAATGAAGTCATTCATTCAAAATTTGTTTTAAAATGTTCATAAAGTTATAAATTGCTGTTTATATCATCTTGAAATATTAGACCATGAACACGATTTCTACTATTTAACTGAAGGACAAAAGAAGAACTTGAAG